>CAMKVN010001424.1:0-18650 GCA_946474995.1 Funneliformis geosporum | reverse complement strand
ATATTCGAAGATTTATTAAATAAAAAATTCCCACTCTGAAAACCTAAATTTTTAGAAGGTTTACACCTAGATGGATACAATGAAGAACTAGGTTTGGCCTTCAAATATAATGGTAATCAACATTACCAAATTATGCCTTTTTTTCATCCAGAAAGGCAGATATATATAAATGCACAAATTTAGCGTGATTGGAAAAAGAGGCATTATGCTATGAAAAAGGAGTAATCCTTATTACAATTCCTTATTGCATTGTTGACTTAGAGACTTTTATAAAAAGCGTCTTACACACATTCAGTTATCTTTCAATATCCACCTAGGAGGAAGCATTGGCTCTTCTTTAATATGCATTAATTTTTCTTTTACAAAGGGACATTGAGGTCCTGAATCATCTAAATAATATAAAACAAGCATTGAAGGATTCTTTCCAACAATAATTCTTTGGATTTTATGTAAGCTAGGGACCATATCAAATCTGTTATCCTGTGTTGTTCAAAAGGATCATTTTTTCATTCTCCCTTAGCAAATAAGAATCAGACAGTAGTACCCTTTGGTAGTTAAGATTCATCAATGCCTATAGGGCGATTATATTTTACTAATAGTTTGAAATATATCCAGTCAAGTTTTTTGGCATCATTAGGATTCATTCCAATTAACCGATTTGGGGTATTATTCATATTGTTAACAATTCTTCTTGCAAATCATTTACATTCCCTATAACATTCACCAGTAGGTAGGAGAAACTCTATTGAATACTGATTTTTAAAAACTCTCAACTCGAATGATCCAGCATAACGATCAACCATAGCTATGCTTGTATGACTGAAACGTGCTATAATCCTTCAGATTTCAACGTCATGCTCATCTATTAATAAAGTCATGTATCCCATAAACTCAGTGCCCTTATCGCATTGTACTTTTGAGGCTAGTTAAGGGGATTGTTAGAGTTATCATATATACTCTTAAAAGCTTCTGCAACTTCTTCACTACTTTTGATGTTAAAAAATGAAATCTTTATACCTAGTCGTGCAGTCTATAACCAATAGCACATAGTAATATATTGGCCTATTATCCAGCAAATTTATATCCACATCTTCATCATATGGTATTTCAATTAAATCGCACTGGTGTACAGAATTCAGTTTCGTAATTTTAGAGTAGCTGGCGTAAGGTACATGCTTTAGTAAAGGATGAAAAATTTGATACATTGCCTATCTATCAAGCCATTTTTTTACATTAGTAAATGGAAAGCTGTAGTTGGTTTTTTTACAAGCATCCCATAATCCCTTAATATTTTGGTAAAGGCTTTCAGGTTGATAATACAACTACTGTAAGGTAAGATTTCAGTCAAGATCATGCGTTTTTTGAGGATCAATATAAATCAAGAGTTCTCCCATTCTGAATCTCTTTATAATAACAAAAAAAAAGAATGTCATTTCACAGACCTCATCTAAGGCAGAGAAAAACATGTAAAGAGTATAAAGCTAAGTTGGAGAAAGATAACTATCATCTTCAAGATGCATTATAGACAGAGGTAAAAAATAATTGCCTGAATGAGAAACAGTTCAATCAACTGGAACGTGAATATAGCCAATATGAGCAGGAAATCCAAGATCTCAATAAAGACATAGAGCATCTTGAGAATGCTTCAGAAGAAGAGATAGCAGAGCTAAGATCTGAAATCTCCAGTCTAAAAAGTCAGCTATATTAAGCTAAGAAAGATGTGCGAGATAAGGAACAATATATCTTTAGTTTAGAAAAGCAGTTAGTAGAATCTGAAGAGCAGGTAGAAAAATTGCGATGCCAGATTAGAACCATCTTATCACGAAAAAATTCACCTGAACAAGGTAATTCTCCAGACTTGTATAATTCTGATGATAATATGGCAACAATTACAAAGCTAGCAAATGCTATATATGGTTATATGGATAATAAGACAACAGCTAGAGATATTCTAATAGATCAAATAAAAAGGGCAACAAGGCAAATTTGCCAGAAAGAGAATAATTTGCATCAGGATTTACTCCATGAGCAACAAAGGCATTATGATGCAAAGGCAGAGTGTAACAATGAAATTATATAAAGGTAACTTGCTGAAGGAGGAATGGTCATGGTTATTGGTGATCTCCATCAATATCAAACTAATGCTCAAAACTAGGTAAATAGAATGATAAGTAATATAGCAAGAAAGCAAACCCGTATAGGTGAACTGGTACAAGAAAAATTTGTTTTACAATTATTATATCAGCGAAATACCTACCACCTACAGTGAAGTAGAGGAGATATAGGTCTGTTAAAATATAATTGAGACAGGTTCTATGAGCGATATGAGAAATAGAAGGCTAAAGAAAAAAATTCTCGCCAGAATATTTTAATTTTGCAGAGACAAATTTTAGCATTACAGAATAACCCACAAAATCTAATAAACATAGCTTTACCTACAGGGTTTGTAATGCCTGAATTATGTAGCTTCGAACAAGATCATGAAAAGTATGTAGATGATTTTATAATATATATTAATTTAGCAAATATAAATGATGAAGTAAGAATTCGTAATATACTAGACCAATCAGTAAAGGGAGAAGTGCGAAAGTAGTATTGTAAAGAGTTTGATAATAAAAACTGGAAATTAATTACAGAATGTATTAGATAATTCTGCTATATGTGCTACTATTAGAGCCATTCGTAATGCTAATGCAAGAGCTATAACAGAAGCAGTCGCATCTTTTCCAAATGTCTTACTAGGCCTAGCAGGTGCAGACATTATTTCAGTTCGAGAACATGATGAAGATTGGACAATAGCTAAAGGATGATCAACTAATGCAGGACCAGTTGCAGTAAATGCTGGCGGTGGTGATCCTATTATTCTTGCAGGAATTCGATCTGAACAAAGGTTACATTGAATTAAAAAACACTTTCCATCTGCTGATAAGTATTTAAGAATACTTGAAATTAAAAGATTAAAACAAGAAATACATAAAAGTGTAACATCTTTTTAGGCAAAAATTCAAAAGTATGAAGATCAATTAGGTTGTACTCCTGACCAAAAGAAAACAAGTTTTATGTCTGGAGTAAAATGTGATATATTGAATGATATCTTTACGATTGGTCATCATAAGCCTATTAATGATATTTTTGATAGTTTGGATGAAATGGAATTGCGTAGTGGGATATTAGAATCACTACCACCATATCTTAATTATACACCAGCCCCTCCTGCTATTTCCAATAACGTACCTTAACAGCAAGGAATTTCCTTAGCAGATATACAAAAAGCAATTCAAAACGTACTGACACAGCAAAAAACTGAATACCAGTCTTTATTAGAAAAGCAAAAATCTGATTTTTAATCGCAAATGGCTCAGAAAGTAGCTATCCACAAACTGTTGAACTGATTAGATAGCCGAAAGGTCCACCATCTACATTAAAAACAGAGGAAGGTCTTAAGAATTATTATGTAGCTAAATACTTAAAAGAAGTAGGTCTACTTAATAATGAAGATTTAGACTCTGATTATCTTGTAAAGCCTTTTCAAAGACTTCATCCACAGCGAAACAATAATTCTGCTAGATTTGATAGGATTGAAGAAGAACTTGAGGAAACTCAAAATAATATAAATCAGTTAACTGATCTATTTCAGAAAAAAGTATACATACAAAAATGTGAAATTTGTGAGAAAACCGGTTATAGTAAAAGAAGTTGTCCAAATAGATAGATAGCTCAATCTAATTTCACTCAGTCTTATTTTATGCCTCTTACACCAATAGTTCCTTTTAATTCAGATGGTGAGGAAATGATGGGATAGTTATGACAAAGCAGATAATAATTGCTATTATGCATCATGCACTGAAAAAAAACAGACACCAGTAAATAAAGCTTACATAGTGACTCTGCTATCCCTTCTTCTGATCTAGTAACTAGCCAACCTGAAACATACGATCAGCTATTGTCTAAGCTCTCATCACTGATATGAAAAATGTGTTTGTCTTGAAAGGCTCAGGAGGAGAAATCAAAAGAATCAGATGAGTGGTTGTCATCTTTATAATATCTAAATGCTAATATAAATGACTTAACTATTTCTGAATCTTTTTTAAATCCTGGCAGTGAATTTGGTGGTATAAATGACCCAGCAATCAAGGCGCTTGGATGGAAGGCTGATAAACCATCTAATTTTACCATAAAAGGCAATTCCAAGCATACCACTGATTCACTAGAATGGTATACAGACGTGCCAGTTACCTTGAAAGATAAAGAAGATAAAATGGTCATAATTATTAGAAATTTTGTTCATATTGATAATGGTGAAACAGAACCAATGCTATTTTTGGTATGTCAAATATTCGAAAGGTTCAAGACGTTTCTGAGCTAAATAAAAACCAGTTCTGCATAAAGTTACATGGAAAGGCATATATTATCCCAACCTTTAGCAAGGCTCTGGTAGTCAAGGATCCACCAAAAGAGGATCAGAAATCATCATGCGAATCATCTTTTAGCTCTCAGGTTTTAGCTAATTCTTCTAATCTGACTAGTGAGAAAGACTTAAAAAAAGTGCGAAAAGCTTTAAAAGCGCCTCATAAGGACTGAAGAAATGCTCTATTTAGCCTTAAGTACTGGTAAATTTCTTGCTGATATATGTGAATCCTTATATAAGGGGAGTGGTATGAGCCATTAAAACCCTTAAGCTTTTCACCATGATTAACTAGATTTTTAAGAAGAGATTCCGCCCTATCTTCTTGGGATGTATTAGACGAATTATCAGAGATCACACCATTTTTGTTATTTTTTCCACCATACTGATTGCTTTAGTAATCGGCTTCTCATCTATTTTAACCTTCTTTTTTCAACCATTCTTTTTTGGAATTTCTGTAGCTGGAAAGGATATAGATGATACTTCTGATACCACTTTAAGAGTCTGTTCTGTCTTATCCAAAGCAAGCTGATCAGAGGAAGATAAAATAAGCCCTTGTTGGAGATGTTCACTATTATTCCATATTTCATAAACACACCGAGCACCAATATGGAATTTTTCAGCCATTTTTTTTGATGCATTAGATATCTTACCTCTTGATTCTCTAATCTCTTTAATATCAGATTCTGACAACTGAGTTGCATTGGATTGGTAAAATTTTTCATGAAGATAGATGACCATTTTTTAGTCAGAATATATACGCAAAAAAAGACTACCAATAATTTTTTCAATACTTTTCAATGTGTATTAATATTTCTGGTGATTCAATACACATCAGTGCCTTTCAATATGAGTCAGTGCTTTTCAATACATATCAGTGTTCTTCAATACATATTAGTATTCTCTTTCAGTACATATCAATAAGTATGAATAAATACCAGTGCCTTTCAGTACGTATTAGTGCTCTTTTTTTCAATAAATATCAATTAGCATTAGATTTGCCAAAAAAAATAATCTGCTTTCTTACAAGTTTAAAGCCTCTGGCTGAATTTTTTATTGTCTAAAGTAAAAAAAAATACCAATGAAATGCCCCAGATCCATACCTTAAAAGATCTGGATAATGGTAATAAACTTGGAAATTCTTCAGCTAATTATTATCCCCTAGCCGAATAGAACTTGAAGAGCAACTTTCTTGCGCAAAAAAAGACCGTGAAGTTACTATATATTGGAGGAGTCAGTTTGTAGATAGATATGATATCTTAGATAGAGAAAATGAGTGCATACAGGATGACCTTAATCAATCAAAAAAAGAAAGTAAGTGCATACAGGATGATCTTAATAAATCTAAAAAGAAAAAGAGAAACTTTCCAATCGGATACATCAGCTCAGGGAAGAGATAATACAGTTACAGTCAAAGATAAATAATCCTAAGCTTAGAGATAAGATAAGGCAGTTACACTCAGAGATAAATAATCTCAAGCTTCAAATCACTCATAAGGATATTTCTCTTGCAGATGTTGAGAACAAATTCACTATAAAATCAGAAGAGATGCAAGCCCTCCAATCCAAGATAACAGAAGAGATGCAGGCTCTCTAATCTAAGGTGGAGGAATTAAAGCAGGATATTTCTTTAACACAAGAGAACTTATCAGAAATGGACTCTTTCAAGCTTAAATTCGAACTAGAAAAAGTTGAACTATCTAATAAAAACATTGGTTTATTTTTAGCGAAAGAAGAATTAAAAGTTTCACTGGCTGAAAAAAAGGATGAATTACTACAGATGAAGGATGATTTAGTTTTAGTGCAAAAGACATTAATAGAGAAAGAGTTTCTTCTTCAAGAAGCGAAGTCAAGCTGGCTTGAGAAATCATTAGCTGATGCTCATTTAGTAGAGCAGATTCCAAAAATATCTAGCGATTCTAAGTATAATGAGATGAGTGGAGGTGTTAGTAGACTGGAGAAAGATAATGACATCACTAGTCCTGAAACAACCTCAGTATCACCTAATTTCTTCCTTTTTCAGCATGCAATCATCTTCATCATAGTATTACTAATCATATACATCTTATAGTACATATTCTCTCGTCTATATTCAAATGAAGAAAAAAATATTTTGAACTATAAAATACCCTTAAATAGAAATCAAAATTATGCATTCCCAATCCACAATGCAGAAAAACCAAAAAACAGGACTACTCCCTATGAAACTTTACCTTATAGATATGGATGAAGCCACTAAGCATACGTCATCTCGGGCAAAAGGTCATGAAGCGAGTCCTGACTGCTCTTTTAGTATGGTGGTCACAGGAATAAATGGAACTGGTAAGACTAATATTTTAGCGAATCTTTTTTTTGGTGATATACCTGAATGTATATATAAAGGTAAAAAGGGTGGGTCTAGATATATTTCATGTGATGATTTGATAGTTTGCGGTTACTATCCTGATGAACCAAAATGGGCATTCATAAGATATATGTATAGTAAAATTTCAAAAGACCCAAAGCGTCTTACTATGAAAATATTACTTTCAAATACATCTCACCTAAAAAAATTCCCAATACAAGAGCATTTTCGCCTGAGAGAAACACAGCAATTATTTTTGAGGATTTATGTCTTACTCCAGAGCATATACAGAAACAAATCAGCCAATTTTTGGAAATGGTTGACATCGGAATATTTCATGCATATATATAGCACAGAAATATTATAAAATAGATATATTTATGCATAAAAATGCCAATTACTTAGTACTTTTTAATTCTGGTAGCTCGTATGAAGATATCTCCAAAATTATTAGACGCTATACTGATGATGTAAAAAATGCATCAATGGTCATTAATAGCTATCTTTGTAAAAAGGGTGAGTTTGTTGTATTTGATCTCATTAGACCAGAGGATGATCCTTTTGCAATCTGTCTAAGGTTTGACACTTTACTAAACCTGCAGAAAGAGATAGAGGTGAGGCAGAAGCGCAATGAAAAAAGTAGTCAAGCTAATTCATGCAAAGTGCTTCTCAGCTAATTTTCCTCCAAAAATAATGATATTGTTTTTATTATAATTATATTCACATTATACAAGAATTGGGTGATTTCTAACAATATAAAATAATTAGAGCGAAAAATACTAATAGCTAGATATTATTTATTCCTATCATTACAAGTGTAATGGTAGTACTTATGAGGTAAAACCTCTATTTTCTTCATATGACGGTGGTGGGATTTGATGTCTTGCAATATTTTCTTCACAGAGCTGATCATAGTCAGTCACTAAAGTGAAATAAAGTATTAGAGGATTAGTATATCTTCTCATAAATATTTCCTTCCTCTGATCAACTAATCTTTACCTGGTATTTTCCAAAACTGTTCTTTGAATTTCTCATAATATTTGAGGCTGTTCTTAGTCTTTTTTTCTATTAGCTTTACCATTGATATACACTTCCATATGCTAAATAGAAAAGATAAATTAGTTTGACATCAGACGCTGTGCATGGCTGAGGTTTCAGAAGGATTTCTACATACTTTACAATCACGTTTGAGACTCTCAAACTTTTTTCTACAATGCGTATTAGTACAAGACGTTCCAAACTGAAGATTGATCTTTGTGGAGACTTTCTTCCAGAAAATTCTCTTTCCATTCCCAGCTAGTTCATGAAATATTACATTATTTTCTTTGTGATTGTCGATCAATACTCAAAGTTGCTCATCAGTCCATATTGTAAAAAGCCTTTTTATTTTTTTTTGGGATTCGGGTCTCTAGAAAACATGGTATTATATACCTTTCTTAACTATATTATTGCAATTACGTGAAGAGGGGAGTGGCAGAAATGCAAAAGATAATTCATTACATATCGAATGACTATATATTGGATGTGGCTTAGAATTATGCAGATAACTAACTACTGTGAAATGATTCAGCTAAAGTCACGTGAAAGCAATTGTTAAGATAGTCTAAAAATTTCATCATAACTATTTTTTAAGAAATATCGTGCTAATACCATTGTCGAATAATATATTTTACTATTAGATCTAAAAAATACCATATCAATACCATGTTATTACCGCGAAATTGCATAATACTATACTTTTTCCAACTCTGAAGAAAAAAAATCAGAAAATCTGCTAGACACTCTGATCAAGAATTTCACGTAATATTCTGACCATTGGTCGCTCTCCCTGGCCTCGTACGGATAAATATATATGTTAGAAGTGCTAAGAAAAATATACACTCCTTTGGTAAATACATTCAGGAGATAACCTATCTTAATTGTTTTTTTTTAACTATAGTGAGAAAAAAGGCCAGTCTGGTATATAATAAAATTTCTTCTGCAGTTAAGGCTAAGATCATCGCAAAAACATGGAACAAATATGGTCAAGAAAAATTTTTTATTAATAATTACATGCATGAAATCGAACTCTATTATATAAATTTTTGGAAGTCGAAACCATTACTACCATTTTACTAGAACTATGCTTACTATTTCCAAAATCAAAATCATATAATATCTTATGGATTGAACATGCTACAGACATCCTCAATGTCAACAAAATATGGATAAGTAGATATACAGCGCTCGGTGAAGTTATATGCAATGGAATTGTTGCCTCCTCTATTAAACAGTACTTGTAAATTCCTGATTCTTTTCGTATAGCATAAAGCTCTATAATATTACCTAGAAATAAATAGGGCAGAATATAAACGATTTATAAATATATAAAAAAATAGAAAGTAATTTATGTTTACCTGCGATATTAATAGTAAATATGGTCAGATTCTGCCTCTTGGATGGTTGATTAAACATCTTTTTAAGGTTTTTTATGCTCCTCGTAGTGTCAATAAAATCCTTAGAAAAACGTATTAATTTTTTGTGATTATGAACCTGCTTATCTTAACTGGAATTAAGTCTACTGGTCTCAAGATAAACAATTTCAAGTTCAGCATTTTTTCCTAACTACTTCAGTAACTTTTGGAATTAATTCTTCCACCGACTTTCATTTTTTAGTTTTTCTTTTTCTTGCTAGTTACCATCATATAATCAGCTCTTCGGGCAATTTTACGAGAACCTTTTTGTGTAGTACTAGCTGAACTTCCTTCTTTACCCCTTAATTTAGAAGACATATTAATTGAAACAAAATATATGATAGTGATGTATCTTTCAAGTTAAACCTACCATATGTCTTACGCTATTGGTTTTCCTGGTAAATCACTCATCACTATATTTATCAATGGTATGAAAACTTCACAAATATATGATCCTTTATTTATCGATTTTTCCTTCTTTATATATGCTTCGTATTTTGGCGATTTCCAAACTTTGAGCCTATAAATATTTATCAGTTAATAAGCCCTGTTTTCGAATTCATAAAAAAAAAGAAAATGCATAGCATCAAAAGGGAAATTTGTACTTACATTGATTCTAACATCTGTTTTGCTAAATCTTGTAATTCCTCAGATTTATCCAACCATTCTCTATAATTAGTATTACCCAAAACCTCATCTATATTAATTTTTGATTCCTCATTCCAGATAAATTCTTTATAGGCTTCCATTATATCATGATTCTGTTCTAACTTATATTTTTGAATGGTTCCTTAAAAATATCACAAACTGACCCTGGTATATCTGTAAAGAGTTCTAACTTGATATCCAGAACGTCTGAACAAATCAGATGATCAAATCTAAGGTTCTTCACATTTATTTCCTTAAGTTCAATTTCTATTCTCTCTTACATAGTTTTCTCATAACTAGTGCTCTCACTTATATACCAACCAATATCACACTTCAGAGATTGTAGATTTGTATTTACATCTTTACACTAGGCTTCAGTATCAATTACTAATGCTTCCATTTCTGAGAGTGAGCATAGATTCTCAAATGCTATCACGACCTAAGAACATATTTAAAATTAGTATCTCAAGACTAGTTTAACAAATAATTTAATTTTACATCATGAGATCATATTAGGTTTCTATTTTCATAATGTTTCAAGTGCCAGCAAAATGTCTGATATGTATTATATGGTATATAACTAGTTACTACTGTGTGGGAAGTAATAATATTACAACGGACATCAACCTCTTCACTAGTGGTTATAACATACTAGGAAACCTAAAAATACAAGTCATCATATTCATATATTTATCATAAAATAATTCATCACCATACCCATTTCGCCAGTTTTTTTTCAGTACCAAAACTTCGAAGCTTCTTTACTCGCTCAATATCCTCTGAGGGAACTTATTCTAAAACTCTTTGCAAAACTTGTTCAAAGTTCTCTACTTCCTTTTTGAGAACATCTATCTATTCACCTTTCTCTACTCGTACAAATAATGCTGTAGAAATTCTGGCAATATCAAGGGGTTCTCTTATTAAAAGGAATTCTTCTATATTTTGATAAAATAAAAGTTGTATGTTAGTATAAAGCTTGCTAAGCAACGTAAAAAAAATAATGTAAAGACGGTAATAATTTCATTATACTGCCTTTTTTAATATTTGTAATTTCATTATTCACATCTCTGTCAAAGCAAAAGAATATGCAATGCTTTTTACGCCAAAAAAATGTTGTGTTAGAGAATAAGGGTATGTAGGATGTGCATTGAAAATCTTGACATTTAGAAAGACATTAGGGGTAATACATATATGGGAAGTTTGCTAGGAAAATGAGGTTCTGAAACATTTTTTAAAAAATTGAAATTTTTGATACATATTAATCTATAACTTATAAACTTTATTTGGTTAAAATTTTATATTATATTAGCTTATTTTCAAAAAAAAAATTTATAATATCAAAAGTTATTACTTAGTAAATCTAGAAATAGATTTTTGGAAATAATAAACATGTTTAATGTACCATTTAGGAAATGATTAACAAATTACATCTTAAAAAGTATTTAGCTAATAATTTATATCATATAATATATATCACATGACCTAAAAATAGATCGCCTCAAATTTAAAGCTAGTTTTTTGTTTATTTTGATTTTTTAATTTATTCAAAAAAAATTTTTAGTCTCAGAGCCCCATTTTCCTAGCAAACCTCCCATATGGTTTTTTATATATCTAGATATGCTATTATTTGGATAGATATTTCCTGCAGGTCTATAATCGAAAAAGGGTAAGGATTGATTTATGTGTGAAATTATTTTATCATACAAGCAGATAATTGCACAAATGATTGACAATGTATCACTATTATATCATATATGCATTTCACAAGCTTTAATGAAGATTATAAACATGTTTATTTATGCTTTAGTACCTTAATGACTGTCGTACAATGCCTATATGCATTAGCATAAGATGCAAGTAAATATGGAGCTAATATAATGCATTTTCCTATATAGAACTATTTTTTTATTTATGTATCACTTTGATCGTATTTAAAAAAATATGAATAGTTATACATATTAATTATCTATGCATTTTTTCATACAGAATTGAGATATCATGTTCGTGGTCTAGGACCTTTCGGAGGAAGGGTCTGGTATAAAATTGTGTTTTATAATCTGAGAAATACTTCAGTTCAGACGCACTTGCATTATGCTGAATTAATGCAAAAGGTTTTGGTGGCAAAAGAGGAGAAACCTTATTTACCTTAGATATGATATTTTCAGCGGATAATAGTTGCCATAAAAGTCTGTTGGCTAATTCTTGTTGTGATTGTCTTTTAGCCAATTCTTGTTGCAATTGTCTTTTGGTTAATTCTTGTTGAGATTGTCTTTTAGCTAATTCTTGCTGAGATCGTTTCTCAGCTATCTCTTGCTGTAACTGTTTTTTGATTAATTCTTGACGTACTAGTCTATCAGACAATTGGTGTCTCTTATGCTCAGAATAACTTATATAATTATGAAGTTGATCTTGCAGAACATGATAAGATCTATATCCTCCATCAATAGAATAGCATATATTTATGTTCACAGTATAAAGATAATCTCTACCAGGCATTTTAAGAAACTTCTTCCTTTAGGAGTGTTATCATTTCTAATTGTTTCCTAAACTTGTTTTGCTAATGAAACTGGCATCTTCTTGTAATTTCAATAAGCTTTTTGGATAAGCCGAGCACTTATACCTTGGGATTTAGCTTTAGAGCATTCATTATCCCAATGATATTTCATCAAGTCCTCAAATTTAATCTCATATCCATATCTGCACTATCTATCGAAATATTTCTTTTTTGGTTTTACATCAGTAATCTTTACCAATTTCCAGTAATCAAAACTAATATCCATATTACTCTTATGGATTTTGGGCTGATGATAGATAGAATTAACCATTTGACCATTCTCAAACCCTGCAAACAA
Source organism: Funneliformis geosporum (assembly GCA_946474995.1). Lineage (NCBI taxonomy): Eukaryota > Fungi > Glomeromycota > Glomeromycetes > Glomerales > Glomeraceae > Funneliformis > Funneliformis geosporum. The sequence goes on along the minus strand of CAMKVN010001424.1, from coordinate 5,948 downwards.
GCAGTGTTGGTGATATATACTAAATCTCTGATTGGTTAATCATTCTTGTAGTTGAATTTTAACACTTATTGCCTATCCAACTAGAGCTTCACAACTGATAATGTATCATATTCCCACTCTATTTTGATTATTTTCTCAATATTAGTACCAAAATAATAATTCATTATATATGCACTAACATATTTTATTTTCCATCCAGGGTGATTATTAACAGGTTTAGGAACAAACTTAGTAAAACTCTAATCTAGAATAATATCAATATTAGTTATGTTTGATGATTATGCATAATAAATAAGACTTATAATAATGTAGTGATTTATAGCGTTTTAGCAAATATTTAGCTTTATAGCAGTTTGTAGTAAGTATATTATAATAAAATATCAGATTCATTTTTTTTATTCGATTACAAGCATATTGAGAGTTTATATAAGGTCCACATCTGGCTATATGTATATTCACATGCATGTAAGGGATTTTCCAATAGCATAATTTGGTTAAATTAATTCCAAAATATTATAATAGCTAAATTATTCTCAGATCTATGACGTATCACAGGAATCTCTGCTAGTTTTATAACAGTTCTCTGGCACTATCATAGTCCTGAGATGTTTCTCAAATCATGGGATGATTGCCAAAAATTTGGAGTATAAGATGATCTGTGTGAATCTCTCGTGATTAACATGCTCATTTATTCAAAAAAAATAACCTATCCTGAGCAGAAATGTTATATACTATACTTATGAAAAAAGTTTGAAATGACCCACTAATACATGCTGTATCATATAATAATCGTGAAGACTCTTCTTACTTCCAACTAATAGAAGTGGGATCTATCAGCTAATTTATGATAAAAATCTTTCTGGTGAGTTTTGCAATAAAGTAACGTCTCATCACCCACATATAGCATACATTTGGTTAAAACGACTCGCAAACTAACTTTATTTATTAATTATAAGAAATAGTAAAGATAAACTAAAAAAACATTTTGATATATGGCGCAGTGGTCACGTAGCATAAACCATAGTTCACGCAATCTACAATGGTCTGCAAAAAAATTATGATTCCCGAGTAAAATGAGCTATAATACTTTTGATTTGAGTACCTGTAAGCTTTGAAATATTATCCGCACTATAGGTTTGAATCCTCTTGACTTTTTTAATCTCTATTTTACTGAACAATTCAAAAATATTTCTTGCCTTCTGTGTCTTCTTATATAAATTTTCTCTTGTAATGTTTGAAAGATGTTTTAAAATTGTATTATATACCTGGATCCTAGCCTATTGATCTTTAATCTTCTTATCATTATCTTTAACATCCTTAACACTTTTTTCAAACCGTTCAGCATAGTAATACTAACAGTGAATTTCCTCTTGATAAGCTTGAGTTACACACTTTTTTGCCTTAATTGCTTTTTGGAATAATCGAGCTAAATTCTGCAAGATCGAACCCTCAGAACTCTCATTATCATTATTGGTTTCGGTAGTCTTCCCCTTAATAGGTGTAGATAATTCATGTAATAACCCTCGAAATCTTTCCTATTCACGATTGGTTCTTGAAGATGTTTCTCTTGATGATCAGATTTGTGTATTAGCAATGTCATCTTCAGTTATTTAATTAGTCAAATTATCCATCCTTCAATCATAGATTTCAGGGAATAAATAGAATGAAAGGTGAGTGTGATTACTACATATTCTATTTTCACTGCATTATCTACCTTATTTGAAAACTATGATTGTTATTCCCATCATCATCATTATTTTCAGTATCATCGATGATATCTGATAGCTTTAGTATCTCTTCCACATATGCAATTGGACTTGTCGTGTAGTAACTTCAGTTCTCTTTCCCTCCTGACCTGCAAGAGAATCTTCGTCTTCTATAGTATCATCACTTAAGGGGTCTTTTTTTCTGAAATCCTTATTCTTACCATATGATACTCACCAGAAGCTAGTGCAAGTTCCTCCCTAATAAGTTCGATAAGTGATATACAACTAGAAATAGTGCATAAAGGAAAACATGCTTTTGATTATACAATATGGGAGCTGATCTATTAAAAGTGGGTTATGAGATATAGTAAATCATATGATCTGTACCTCAATTTTAATAGAATACTACCCATATGTTTCTCAAGACATATTCGATGGTATATATGTCCACATGATAATACTGTGAATGAATGAAGTGGTAAGGCAAGAATTTCTTTATCGTAGAAGTAGCAAGAATTAAGTTTCGGGATATGTTCATCAGTTATTTCAGAAGTGTTTCTTAGGAAATTTAATGAAAGTGCTTTAAGTTGAAAAACCTCTGTATTGTCTGCATAAATTTTTGAAGGACTTGCTGGTAGTTCGCTAGTTATTTTGTTAAATCATAAAGAAGATTTCTCGCTCTTTACTTCCTACATAAATATTTTTTCATATATCAAGACTAAAATGAAATTAACCTTATCCTGAGAAAATTTATCTTAGAAATGAACGTCTCAGAAATGAGCATCTCAGAAATGGACATTTTGGAAATGAGCATCACGGAATGAAGATCACAAATAAATCAGGATCAATGATGAAAAAATATATATAATACCAATTAGTTTGTATTGTTCGATTTCTGCCATAGTGGATAAAAAGACTATCTCACATTATCTTTATGTTATAACTCCCTTTTTAAACATATATTACAAAAAAATACTACTATACTCCCAGTTAAGGCTACGATCATCACAAAATATGAAAGTCTTAATATCCAATAATTTGTCGATCCAGATTTCCTAAATTACCCTATATTAATATGCATACTCTCAAGTAATATATAGCAGAGGTAGTAGAAGAATCACACCAATTACCTCCTATATAAGAAAAAATATATATTTATATTTGACTATATTGCTTGGGTTGCTTAGTATCTAAACCTTTTTTTATTTGTATTATATTGAGCCTGGTCCTAAAGGGACCGCTAAAAATAAATAGAAAATCTGGGACTTTGCCTGGATACATATCATCTCTATACTATTAAACGAGATTATTTTTCAAAAAAAACCCTTGAGCTCTTAGAGAGTAGTATCATGGGTTAGAAGTTCATTGTGGATCAATTTGTGAAATGTAATATATGCTTTATTTAAGAAATAAAAAAAATGTTGACAGAGCAACTAATACATAAAAATTATGACTATATCGCTTTATATGATGTGAATAAAAATTTCTAACTATTTGCTAGAGGGAGTTTTGGCGGTAGTGAGATGTACAACGACTGTTAGATTACTATCATTAATAGTATCAAAATAATTAAAAAGTGCGTCCTTCCTATCTATTAGATTTTTTAGATATACGCTATTTTTATAAAGATCAAATCGAGCAGTATCAATTTCTCCTGTGATGTAGTTTTTGAGTCTATCAACACTGCAAGTCTGAAAACTACTGATTACGAATTTATTGTTATCATTTTTAATGGTAACTTCTAAGTAATCAGTATCCATCTTGTTTTCCTAAATATAAGGTCTATAGTGAGAAAAACATTTTGCTCCCATACATTCATAACTTCTGGCATATACATATCTTATTTTCATTATTTCTCTGAAAAAGTTTTTTTGCAGAAAAGTTAGCTGAACTTCCACATACCTTACATGATTTATATCTTGCTGGAAAATAGTTAAGGAGATATAAGACGTGATTAGCATTATCGTATAATGTCAAGAGCTTCATGAAAGTACATGTAAATGGAATTCTCATACCTTTTCACATGTGATCTACTGAAAAGACTCAAACTTGGTTTTACATCTAGCAATCTCAAAATTGCGAGTCCCTCAGCCTTTCACAATATATGCTTTTGTCGTCACTATTTACTTATAGGGTAGGTCCTGTGTTGCATGTAGACCTCCTTTCACATTTTCTCATGTTTGTTCAGGAAAAAATAAAGAACAAAGGTTAATATGTTTTCTTTTTCGAATATATGCAAAAAAAATAATATATCACATAAGCCTGTTATGTGATCAGCCTATTTTTTATCACATATGAGTACATTCAGCAAAAAAAAATATTATGAACTAATGATCACTGCTTCAGACTAGTCAGAGTATCTTAAACAGAGAGGAATATTATTACTATAGACATCTTTACCTCTGATTCAGTCTCATCCTCAAAGCTCGAATATTCAGACTCTGTTTCACTGTTTCAGTATATTCCGAATCATAATATTCACTTAGATCAAGATTTCTCATAACTTTAAGATATTTGAAAAACTTGGTTATTATAACTTCTCCATCTGAATCATTTGCGATGAAATTAGGGAATAATAATTCATAGAATGTATATAATGAAGGAGGTAATATATCAATATCATTTCTTATACGATAAAGTCTTTTTTCTTCATTTTTTTCACAATATCTTGTATCCTGTTTATCAATATTGTATCCCAATCTTACTAGCCAAATAATACCTAAAACTAAATCATATTCAGGCTTGTCTACAACTACAAAATTTGCTGCACCTATATATGAAGAAGATACTATCTCATCGAACATATTTGGCAAAGCAATAGAACCTTTTTCTCTATCAACCCATCTCCTTCTCATCACTTTCTTGCTAGCATTTGTTATACTAATACCTAGGTCTCTTACTGCAGGATATCTTGATCCATATTCTCTAGAAATATATAAATCCATTTTTTTGGCAAGCGTCTTACTAATGCTATCATAGAAGGATTTGGGATCGATAAGTATTTTAATAGTTACGTTAGCTTGAATAAATGTACAATCCACTATTAATCTTTTGCGAATTTCTCGAAGTGCCTCATCTTTTCATATATTATTTATAGTACAACATTTTTTAAGATCCTGTATCGACAGATTTTTTAGAATAAATGGTATTAGTTCTGGCATAAGCTGATTAAGTAAATTAACTGTATGCATTTTATATGATTCAGAGATTTTCAATCAGAAAAAATAAGGCCAGTAATACACAATCTGTGGCTCAGCAAATCTTCTGAGCTGATGATTTCTGCTCTGAATCGGTCTAAATGGGAATGATCGAACAATCATCTGCGGAATCTTGAATCTTAACTGATATATTAATTGTTTGTTTAGCCAATCTTCAATCTCTGCAAGAGTAAACTTATATCCGATCTGATCTCAAAGAGATCTCTTCTTACAAACATCCTACATTTTTTCAGCGATTTGATAAAAACCTTTAAGCTAATAATATAACTTTTCGAATATAAGATCTCTATATAGAAGTTGTTCTCTTTTGAGTCTTTTAAATAATTTGAGACTGATCACCAGCTTCAGATTAATTTGATCAGAAGAATCAATCTGGATATATGCAAATCCAGGAAAGTAAAATTAAACTTGATCACTACTATTGCATAAGTAAAAAATAAGTATTATCAGTATTTTTAGTGAGAAGTAGCAATTTCAGCTAAGGATACTTGACAATACAGCTCAACAATCTTGTCTATATATTCACTCTTTTATGTATTATTGATATCATCAAGTAGATCGATAACTTTTAACAATTTTTTCGTCTGTTTATAAAGATTTTGCCATTGTACATGAAATTTATTTCATAAAACAGAAGACTTAATAAGACAGGGAAGAATTCTTATAAGATTATTTATATAGGATTTGATTACTGCATGAGCATTTGCAATTTCTTCTTCTGCTGTAACTCAATCATAATATAGAGTATAAAGAACTGTATGAATACAGGTTATTTCTTGTTTACTCCAGTCTAACTGATATTTTATAAAATCAAGATCTTTATGAAGTTTCCTTTCTTTTTGCTTTAAAATAACTCGAAATGCTTTAAAATTCCATTGATAATTTACAGTAAGATAGGAATATCCCTTAGATTATCTAGCAGGCAAAGTTGCCTGCGAAATTAAATTATTTCTTTATAAAATATTAAATATTAATTTTAGTAATATTATTACTATATAAAAAATATAATTTAATATATATTTTA
>CAMKVN010001423.1:0-18657 GCA_946474995.1 Funneliformis geosporum | reverse complement strand
CTATTTTTTGATCATCATTTAACTCAAAATCAATTTATAGTCTCGGAACCCACTTTTAATAGCAAAGCTCCCATATTCTTCATTTAGGATTTAATTGTAAACTACTACATTAATTTGCTTTGAGTTGTCATTAAAAATAAATAAATTTTTTAAGTTTTCTTAAATCCCTATAATCTTAAATTCATAAAGTTAAACAAAGTAATTTTAAGAAATTCTGAATATCTTCTATAAGATATGAGATATTCTAAAATTATAAAGTCTAATAATAAGGAATTTATTTGTTATAATAAAGTAACTTAGACAAATAACATGCAAAGAGAAATTATTTCTAATAACAATATTTTAGATTTTTAAACTTTTATGATTTAAATAATCATTTTAAGATTTTATATTTATTAATTTTATTTTATTTTGATATTCTTAATATTATAATTTTTTATCTATTACTTTATCATAAATCATAAAGTTTATTTAAATTTAATATTTTCTGATAAATTTATGCAAAATTTTATATTATTTATAAAGCTAATATAAATTTATACTTTAATAAACCAATTTTAGATTTAATATAAGTTTTTTAATATTTTAATTAGTTTTTTAATATATTTACTAAGTTTTATGATTTTTAATATAAATTTTTAAAATTTATATATTTAATATAATTTTTATAATTTATATATTTAATATAATTTTTATAATTTTATATAATTTTAAAGAAAAAGACTAGACTGCCTTAATTTTTCATTAAGCAATAAGATATTTTTTTTAAAAAAATTGAATCTAAATATAAAACAATATCAATTTTTAATAAATATAAATTATAAAATATATGTTATTTATCGTTTTTCGCTATACCTAAATATCTTTCGCTTTAAGAATCATAACATGAATTAAATTTATTATTATCATTTTTTTTTTTAGCAAAAATGGATATCAAAAATGGATAAAATGTTAAAATACTTATTCTAACTCTTTTATTAACTAAATACTACAAATCGATATTTAATCACAATATTAAGATATAATTCTTGAAATATTAATCGCGTCGGTTTTCTGTATATTTTCCGTATATACAAAACATTTTTATGCCAAATATTACGTCAAAGAATATATAATATATATAATAAAAAAAGATGGTTGGCTAAGAATATGACGTGTTTACAACGAAGGATTTCGGGATCTCAAGCAAATTGGAAATTGGAAGTAATATATCAAAAGATGGATATCCAAAAACACCGAAATATTTTTTGTATCATTATGACGTTAAATCGAAGCAAGCTCGTGTCGATCTCGTAATCAATAAAGTATGACGAGTTCGTTGATCACCATTAAAGAATAAGAGAATTGGTTTTCACATAACACCTTATGTGATGATTTGTATATTCGTCATAATTACTAGTTTTATTTGGCGCATCCTTTCTTTTTTCACCTGTCTTGATAAAGTTTCGTAAGGATGATGTAGAAATTGATCATTTTTTGCAAATAATTTCATCACAATAAAATGTAAATTACGTATAATATATTTTTCTTCACGAAAAAATTTATACGTTATAATGACATCAAAAGTGTCTGCGAACATGAATTATTATTATAAATACGCTACAAATTTTCCCTTTTTTTTCATCACCACAAACTCGCAATATATTAATAAAAAATCCCCCAATTTTTTAATTTCTTAAAACAACTATACAAATAAATAATCATGTCTTCTAACAAATCTAACGAACCATCCAAAGTTACTGGTAACGTTAAATACTATCAAGGTGCTGCTAAAGAAACTGCAGGCAAAACGTTAGGCAATGAACAAATGCAAGCTGAAGGAAAAGCAAAGAAAGCTGAAGGTAATTAAAATTTTTTAATATCACTATTTGATCTATAATAAGTATCAAAAGTGTAATTTATGATTTCCTCATGAATTTAGGTGAAGGCGAATACAAAGCCGCACAAGTACAAGGACAAGCCGAGGGTTTTAAAGATAAAACGACAGGAGGCTTGAAAGGTATAAAATTTGGGCTCAGAATATAATTCAAAATGCTTAAAACCTTATAATATTAATGTATATTAATGTTAATTTTAGAAACCGCTGGTAAAGCGATCGGTAATGAACAGATGCAAGGAGAAGGCAAGGTCACCAAAAATGCTGGCGAAGCAAAAAAAGAGATCAACAAGTAAATTGTAGCAGCCCCTTATCCTAATATTAGCCCCTAATTCTTTTTTTAGTCAATTCTTTTTTTTTTCAGTCAATTCCTTATTTTTTTTTTTCAAATAAAAAATAATTACTATTTCGCGTAATTTATTTTGATAAAGTAAATAATTAATTAGCTTTAAAATGTCTCAAATTACTATTTCAAGTAAATTATTTTGAAAGTATAATAAATTAGGCTTTTTAAAATTTTCATTAAAATTCTACGTCTACAAAAAATAGCCAATCATAACGAAAGCTCGCTATAACTTTGAGTCCATTTGATTATAAATATCAATGATGCAAATAATGAAATTTTATTAGAATTTCACGTACAGGAAATCATATTATCTTGAATAATAAACGTATCGTGTCAATTGTTTAAAAAGTGTTATTAAATAAAATTATATTTTGTCCGACGATTGACAATTTATATCAAAGGTGTATTAGTCTATTATTAGGGTAGTATTTTTATTTCTAGAGGCATTTTTATTTTGAACATGTAATAATCATCTCATCGATAAATCTTCACAGTCCAATGAAATAATATAAATTTGTTTAATAATAATAATTTTTTTTTTTAATTTTCTATCAACTGTATAATAATATATATATATATCTCATCAATACAACGTAAGTTGTTATATCGTAGTCACATAATCCGGACAAATATTTCTATGATGATGAATTTTTTTTATTAAATAATATAACAAAAATACAAAAAGAACATATGAACTTACATTATAAAGTGCTCAACTGCTTAATCTTGAAATCTTTCGAATTTAGTTGTATATCTTGAACGGTAGTAAGTGGTCTAATAAACAGAAAAAAAATTTTTTATCATCAAAAATGGGGGTAATATTAAAACACACAGTCATCTTTTCACAAATCTAACCTAACACGATCCATTGGATATTCTTTTTTTAATAAATTAGCCAAAACTCTAGCGGGCCCAATTACAATAAAAGTATTAATATCTCTCTCTTTACAGAATTTTATGCTCTTTTGCCATTGTACAGTTGCAGTTACTTGTTTTTCTAACAATCGAGGTATTTCAGTGACGGATTTTATCTACAAATAACATAAAAAGTGTAATTATTAATGCATGTTCCCGAAATAAAAACTTTTTAATTCAAAAATCATTACCGGGTTAGCCGTCACGTTAGATATGACATCAATAACTGGATTATTAAATTTTATATTTTTAAGTGATGCTTTCATCATGTCGGCAGCTGGTTGCATCAGCTTACAATGGAATGGTGCACTAAAAAAAAATATTTAATAAACTACTTTATTTTTGATAACTCAATCTAAAATAAATGTTCAATATTTATAAAAGATTTTCTTACGATACAGGAAGGTCCAAAGCTCTCGCTGCAAGATGATTAGATTGTAGTACTTCTGATGCATAATCAACAGCGCTTCTGGTACCACTTATCACAGCCTGTCATGAAATAAATGTTTATTTAATAATTTCATCTTTACTACAAGAAAATCGGATCATAAAAAATAACGTACCTGAAACGACTGTAAATTATATAAAATTAATAAAATTTTATACTTTAATGAAAACTTATAAAGATAATATATTTACACTTACACTATTAATATTTGCCAGTTCTACAATTTCACCTTCAGGCAAAGATAAATTGAGTTCTTTTATTGATTCTTCTATCTCTGCTAAATTTTCTTCTCGTACAATCAATGCTGACATGGCTGTTTTTACTTTCAATTTTAAAACGGCTTTTGTCATGGATTCTCCGCGTAATCTCTATAAGTATAACGAAATAAACGATTGCTCTCGATAAAGTAGAATTTATATATACAAGAAACCTACCACAAGCTTGATAGCGTCATGTAAGGATAATGCTTTTGTAGCAACGAGAGCTGTATACTCTCCTAATGAATGACCAAGCGCAAAAGTGCAAGCGGATTCGACATCAAAACCGTATTCACTCTAAAAATCAAATATATTTCAATAATTAGCATTCACTTACATGAAATCATAAATAACCTCACAAATTACCTCTAATATATTAAGAATGGCCAAAGATGTTGTTAATATCGCGGGTTGCGCATTTTCCGTCTGCATCAATTCTCTCTAATATGTATGTATGTATATAAATTTGCATGGTTAGAATTAAAATGTTATAAGATTTAACATAAGGTGGCGATAATAAAAATGAAAATACCTGCGTTCCATTAAATATTAACCCTTTTAGATCAAAACCTAATACCTCATCAGCCTCATCAAAAATTTGACGTGCTGAAGCAAAATTCTCGTAAAGATCTTTTCCCATTCCAACATACTGCGCGCCTTGACCTATATGATTAATTTTTTAAGTTCGAATTCAATTTATCAAAAATATTTGTTTAATTAATAATTTTATTCTAAAAAAATTTCAAATTTTTTTTTTTTGAAATCAAAATAATTTCCTATAACACCTAGCAAGAAAATGTCTGGTCTTTAAAAGCTTCTTTAATGAATTCATGAAAAATCAAACTAAGAAAAAAAGAGACAGATATTTGATTTTTTAGAGCAAGACAAAATATCAGCTCTGTTATAGAAGTAAAATTGCTTACCTGGAAACAAAATTGCGCAATGAGGTTTAACAATTTCCGTTAAATTCTAAAAAGTTAAAGGGGAACAAAATGGACGTGTGATTAAAATGAGCAAATATCATTGAGTCGAGCAAATGAATTAAGCAAACTTACAGCATATGTCCGTACAGGAATTGCGTTAAGTCGATAAGAAAACTTTCGACTATGAATACGAAGAAATTCTAATGAATAACGAATAAACATTTTTAAATGAAAAAAAGCAGATACAACACTCAAAAATCCACTTAATATATTACGCGACGTAAAAGAAAAAAAAAATTTAATGTCTGTATTTAATAGGAAAAAAATAAATAAATAAAATATATATTACACAAAACCGAAATGACATATTTATTTGCATATCGTCCCTACCAAAATTTAATAAAATTCCAATAGAAATAGGTATAATTGGATATAATGGATTAAAGATTATCGTGAAACAACATACACGCGGATTAAAACAGATCTAAATCTAAATCGCAAAAGTGAAAAATTCTTTATAATTATAAATCAACAATTTCGATTTATAATTTGGTATAACACTTTTGGAAGTTTTAGATATTAAGTTATCTATCTCAAATCTATTAAAATTAAATTTAACCAGCAGTTTTTTTAAAATTAAGGAAATAACTAGTTTCATCTTTCCCTATAATTCCTAATCTCTCTGAAAAGTGCAACGAGCAATGGTACTGATATTGGAACGAACAAAGGCATATATATAGCATATTTGTGTTCGTCTGGAAAATAGAGCATTGATACCATTGTTGGATCAAAGAAGGCAGATTCCGCAAGTTCGATTGCCTTTTTTGAATGATATAACGCCAAATCATACTGTTTATTATGCAAATTTGCGCATGACTATAATGAATTGATAAAAAAAGTTAAAATTTTTTTAATAATATAATTAAATTCTAATAATAACTAATACCTTTGATAAATTATCCAATGCCAGCAAAACCTTTATAATAAATTAAATATTTTTATATTATATTTGAATTAAATAATTGAATTTATTAAAATGAATCGGATACCTCAGTTTGAATATGATCCAATACAACCATATTTGGAATTTCCGTTACTAATTGTGATAAAGATTTTAATGTTGATATCGAAGTCACGATGTTCTCTGCAATACGTCTCCTCACTAAACTGTCAAATTCCCACATTGTGACTGCTGCACTTGGAGGTGTAACAAACTCGATACTAATCGTTACATCCTAATATTAGTTTTTTTTTTTAAAAAAAAAAAAATTATTATAAATTTTTTTTTATACAATTTATAAAATTTATAGTATATAAAAATTGAAGTACCAAAGCATGTTTTGCTTCAATCCAAACATCTTGAACGCCTAGTAATCCTCTTAATTGCATCAAAAATATTGACATCACTGACTTTAACTCCTCCAATGAAAAATCATGGGATCCGATAGATCTATCTGGATTATTGATAATTACTCCACCCCATCTTGGTATTAGAAAGGCGTTACTTTCCATGATATTACCTTGATTTGATTTAGAATATATTTTAATTAAAAAAAAAAAAATCCGAAAAATGATTTAATGGTTTTATGAAATACCTTTAGAATCTTGAATGTATAACGGGCTTTGCTCTTTTGAAGGAACGTACAATATAAAATTTAATGTTGGATATGATGATACAGCAGATGCAAGATTCCATTCTGCTGCATTTATGAAATGTGGCAATAATTCTGGCGTTAAAGAGAGAATTTTTTCATCTGATTTATGATGTGGTTCAAAGGTTAACCTTGCATAATGTTGAATTTGTGAATCTACTGTCAAATTTGAAATCACAGAGATCTTATCAACAAATGGCTGCAAATATTTATTGACTGTCTTTTCTATATCCCAATTCACCAGTAGATTCGATGGATCTCCATTCATGAGACTAAATGTTACTTGATATTGTGGTGAATATTTCATCGTCCTCATACTATCGACTTCAACTTTTGAATCTGGAGAAGGTTCCATTATGAATTTTTTAATTGAAATTTGTTCTGGAGTGAATAAACTGGTTATGAGATCAGAAATCGTCTTTTCAATCACATCTATAAGGGTGATTTGATTAATAAATTTATAACATTCAACCAAACCTATTATTAAAACATTAATTATTCAAATCATACTTACACGTGTCCCAATGATTTACTTCTATAATAGCTTGTCTTTGATTTCCCACCAAAACTTTGGCTTTTGAATTTGATTTTGTGTTTGGCATAATGTAAAAAACGTATTGACCACTTTCACTTACCGAATTTAATGCTTCAAGATTCCCTGTAAAATGTTTTGACAAAGAAAAAAGATTGAAAAAAAAAAATACAAATCGCAAATGACATATGGTCAAATATGATATTTATTACCATCTTGAAGATAATCCATCCAGCTGTCCCAGTTAAATGATTCCACCTTTACTGGAAATAGAATTGATTTTTGAGGTTTATAATTATTATGTGCATTTATATCATTGTATCTTGATATAATCAAATTTTCCAAAATTGAAGACAAATTTGCAATATTAATTTTATCCGATTCAACATTAGCAACATAAATTGTAAAATGTGTTGGAAATTCCAAGTCGAATGCCTATATTAAATAAATTAAATAATTAAAACTTGAATCATTTTATTAGAAAATAAAATGGGGTGATATATAAAATTATTAATTTAGAACGTAAAAACATACCAATTACTAACCTCCCAATTTGACCATTCTTCAATTTCAGCAAATGGTAATTGCGCACGATACACCTCAGTAGTTTTCCACCATAAGGGTAGACCAAGCAAAATTACAATATAAAAAGATGCAATAATTAAGCGGCGTATTTTGTCGATATTTTCTTCCATGATGAAAAATTGAGGTTAATCATTACGAGAGATTTTTTAATTGGAATTTAAGATGCATCGTTACACATAACCGTTGATCGATCAACAATATGACCTAGATTATTTTGTATACAATTTATTGACATTATAATACCGATGAAATGATGTCATCACTTTAATATATCAAATATGCATGTAAATTATTCTCCTGCCGATTTGATTATATCTTTTTATATTTTTGCTGATTTGTTTATTATAACTTACAAACATAAAGCGCCAAATTTATTACATTATAATGTGCATGTAAGCAGGGAATTCTTTACATTTGTTGTTTATTTATTTATTTTTTTTTTTTTTGGTTCATTAAAAAGAAAATGATGTCTTACTAATAGGAATCAAACACAAATATTGAATTATCCACGTTGCCTGCCTAAATGTTATTTTATTGTATATTTTATATGTTAAAATACCGTGTAACACCTTGCGATATTAAGGCGTAAAATGATGCGGTGTGGAACGTTATCCCCCTTCTCCTAATTATCCTTATTACGTAATTTACACTCAAGATCATGGAAAAAGAAAATGGATCAAAAATCAAAAACTTTTATTTTATTTTATTCTTTTTTTTAATTCATTCATCAATATTGAATTATTATTATTATTATTATTATTATTATTATTATTATTATTATACAAGCAAAACACCTTAATTATTATTGTAACCTTAACAACTCTACTAGTTTAGTTTTTTTTTTTTTTTGAAGCGCAGCTTAAGATGAAATAAGAAATTGTGTTAATTATTGAGATATTCAAGGGAAAAAAATTCAATACGAATGCGAACTTTAACGAGAGAAATCATAGCCGATATGACATAAATGTGTTCTATATCGTGGTTAGGAAGCATATATTCTAAAAAAAATAAAAAATAGATAAAACAATAAAAAAAATAACGAATAACGACGATGATTTTTTTTTGTATCATATTCAATAATAATAAGGATAAGACGACGACATATGTAGAAAGTTTTGAGGGACGGGGTTTTGAAGTTCGTAAGGTTGTTGATATGGAGAATATGGAGAATGATAATTCGTCACGAAATTATCGTAGAAAACCATGTTAGCATGATCTCCAAATCCAGGGTTATTATTACTTGCCAATTCCATCGATGGGATTCCTGCGGAAATGCTATTATTTCTTTCGATTTCAACGGGAAATTGGTGAATTTGTGGTAAATAAAATCCTGTAGGTTCATTGTCATTAATATGGATCGAAGAAAGTCCGTAAGGTATAGGTATATGAGATGATAAGCGTGAAATTCCTTCCGTTAAGATTGAAGTTGGTTCAGATATGGGAGAAGGTGCAATCGGAGACGAAACGGCTGTTGAATTCTCCGATCTTGATTGATCATATTGCGGTATGATCTGTAACCAGCTTGTCGATTGTACGTTCCGAATTTTTCGTTGATTCTTCTTTCGACGTGGAATTTGATTATATAGTTTCAGATGTCGACTTTTAGCCTCAGAAGCAATACGTCTATATTCTTGCTTAATGAATTCCGGTTCATTTTTCCACGACGTAGATGCCATAGAAGATGCTGTTGTCATCGGTAAATAAAGTCCTTTATTATGTAACTCATCGACGAAGAGTTTTCGATAAATCATAAACGCATTTGGCGATCTAGACGGCATGTCCCCATTTTTTTTTTGAACGATTAATTCTTTCGGAGTAATTTGGGGTGGAAATGGAGGCTTAACTTGACGAGCGACTTCGATTTCTTGCTCAAGATTTGTAGAAAAATCTTGAACAAGTGGAACGGAAGGATAATCACCAACTGTATTTAACATAATAGAATAAATTATATATATTTACTGTATAAGCTTTGAAAGTTACTTATTTTTCATATACCCTTAACGATTTTTTTTTTGTTTTTTTTTATTTTTATTTCGAGGGGGGAGGGGGAAGGGGGAGGGAACTTTTTGTAAAGGTCAAGACAGAAACTTGATTCATGCTTGAGTCAAAACTCGTGGGTTTTTATGTGGATTTGGTGATTCATATTTTTGTTCAATTTTTTTTTTTTCCCTTTGTTTATAATCTAATTGTGTTTCCTAAAAACAATTAGCTGGTAAGTTTTAATTTATTATTTCCGTCAGCCAGATGCAAATAAGCTTTTGCATATGGCTTGGACCCAATACGACGGATTCACAAATTTTTTTGCATCATTTAAATAATGTAAATGCATTGATTTAAAGGAAAAGGGATTATTATGATTTACAGTGCGTTGAAGAATCACTTGAATTAAAAATTCCCTTACCGAATCTATTAAGATATTTAAATTATCAACAAAGTCGTATAACAAAGGTCATACATAAATTAATTATTAAACAATATAAAATATAATTTATGGTTTATTTTTTATAACATACCTTTTTTTATTAATTTTTTTCACACTAAGAATTATCAAGTTAACGCGTCTCTGAAGATTAACCAATTGGTTAATTCCTGTACGATATTAGCTTCATTTATTTAATACAAACATAAACACCGCTTGAAAATAAATTACTTAAACTGTTTTGGCGTTCTTTTGTCCAACGAAGATCATTTATTTTTAAAATTGTCTTTGGCAAGCTGCGCATTTTAAAATTGTTTGTAAAATAAAATAGTTCCCCATGTTTACATATAAATGTTTTTGCATGTTGCATGATTTTATTAACTAATACATAATAGTGAACAAATGAAATTATGTCATTCTCCATTCGCTCAATGTTGATCATCATAAATATATATGCATAACGAAGAAAAGTTCGATTTGTTTCTCCAATAAAAATATATATATATATATTACAGAATTTGGTTATTTTATTTTGTATATTCGGAAAATAACCGAAACATGTACTATATCGGGTTCAAAATCTTATTTGTAGATTCAAAGATAAATCTCTGCTTCGAAAAATCTTACAAATAATTACACATATGTGTGTTTATAAGTCTTATATTTGTAAACGAATTAAATCAAAAATATTATTAGGAAGGTTATCAACATAAAATAGTAATGTTTAAAGGATTTGCGGAAAAATAAATGATAAGTTGGCTTTTTGAGTTTTTATTTTTATTTTTTATTTTTATTTTATTTTTTTTCTTCACGCAGTCAACAATCCGCAATCATGGATTCGAGTTTTTTTTTTTTAGATTTTAATCATGCGTGTAATAAATAAATAAATACAACAATATCTAATTTTTTTCACTATAGTTCTTCCAATATTCACATGAAAATGAGAAAATTCATGTATGCGATCATTGTGGCACAGCTGCCAATTTCCTGACTGACTGTCCTTCGGTAGACTTATTTTTTTTATCCCCAAGTAAAACGTGACTATGCAAGTGTATATTAAACAAATTAATTTTTATTCGTTAACTTTATAGTTCTTAAAGTTACACGACTCGAACTCACCGGTCAGAAATGAATGGATTTTAAAGCAATTTTTTTGAATCCATAATTGTGAAACTCAAGACGGAAAACAGTGGTGTAGGGTCATGGTGTATGACGTTAAAATTTTGTGTGGTTAGTATGGAAAGGTTTGTTTATTTGAAGTGTTGTATAATATTTTTGAAGCCATACATATCAAATTCCCCACACAGATGGTCGACCCTATACCACTGGTTTTCGTATCACTCAAAATATCATTTCTTGACTGTTAATTATATATCATCATTGTATCACGTGATATATTTGTAAGTAAAATTATCTTTTTGGCAATTGTCATCCAAAGGTTCTATGTTGCTAAAATTAATTAATTTGAAGGTATTTAAGATATATTTTAGATCAAATATCAAATTAAATCCTTTTAGTTACTTATTAAAATATTAATGTAAATATTAGAGGTTTAAAATTTAATATAATATTTGACTTGATTCATAATATCTAATTGTTTTTTATCTATATTACAGTCAGAACTCGATATAACGATTCTCGATATAACGATTACTTAATAAAATCTTGTTAAAACGATTTTTTTAAAAAATTTGACTTTATATTTGAACATATAAAAATCGTTATATAGAACTTATAAATTTTGATAAACCGATTTTTTTTAAAAAATTTCATAGTAAATCAGAAGGTTCGTTATATCGAGCTCTGACTGTATTTGTTAAATTAAATATTTATTAAAAATAAATACTTTTATACTTTTGTTATAATTTGTATAAAATAAAAATATATATTTTTTATAATAAGTATCTTCTTTTATTTTTTTAATTATCATATATATTAATAATATTTTTACTTATCCATTATATTATTTTTTTATTTTATTAACTTTAAAAGATTTATTAACTGATATATTAAATAACTGATATGTACTAATTAATCTAATCTAGCTGACATATTAATATATTAATATATTAATATATCAGCTTAGTCCAGACTAATATGTAACAAAATATTATAGTCTTTGATTATATATTAGTTAACTAGAGTATAGTGTATTTATATAAACTAATATGTAATAGAATATTATAGTTTATTTGATTACATATTAGTTAATCAGAGTATGTTATATCTATGTAAATTAAAATGTATCAGGAGGCTTGTCTTTTGTTACCTTACTTTTATGTCTTAAATAGCTTACTTTAGATTGGCAAAAAATTTACTTTGTTAAATATTAGTAATGCAATAAATCTATAGTATGATTTTGATCAGCCCTATAATATAATTTTTGCTGACCTTTAAAGTACATAATTTGAAAGACTAATAGAAATCTAGAATGATTCTATTAATTTGCTATTTCTAGATCACTTTTATATTAGTTTAGATACTAAGTTATTATATTAAAATTTAGCTAAATCCTACCTTTATACTCCTATTTGATTGTTGAGTCGAACACAAATTGCTGAACTTGTAACCTATATATTTTTTCTCTCAATTACCATTTCTTGAATGCTAGATGAGACACAAAATGCTGAGCTTGCATTCCTATTATTTGCCTAAATTGTTTTGAAATTTATTTGCTATCTTTTAATTGCTAGTGAGATATGTGAAATGCCAAACTTGTAATCCATGTATTTTTCTTCTTAATTGCTATTTCTTGAATGATAGATGAGATACAATGTGCTGAATTTGCAATTTCACCATTTGTTAAAGATATATCACAATCTATTTGCTATTTTTTGATTGCTAGATATAATACATGCGAAATGCTAATATTATCCCTTCAACCATAGAGTTTTGCAGGCAAATTTACCTGCTTATTTACTATAAATTCTCTTCTGATTTACTTTTATAAATAATTATTATTTTTTAAATTAATTTTATAAATATGTAATATATTGTAAGAAGATTTATTTTTTAATTATATATATAATAAAAATTTAATATTATTTAAAACTAAAAATTTGTAATTTTTAAAAAAATTTTATTTTAAAAAATTTTATGATTGATCTATAATAAACTTTTTAGAATTTACTTTTAATATTATTAATCATAATAGAATATTATAAAATTACTTGTAAAGAAAAACTTTTATTATTATCATTTTTATAATTTATTAAAAAATTTTATGATTTTAATTAATGATAAAGTATTTCAATTAGTATGCAAACATAAATTTTTAAAGAATTTTTAAAACTTTATTATAATAAATTTTTTGAAACTTAATTTTAAAATTAAATTATTTTAAAAACCTTTTAAAAACTTAAAATTTTTGTTAATAAAGTTGATAAAAAATATATTAAACTATCTTTTTTATTTTTTATATAATAATAATATTACTAAAATTAATATTTAATATTTTATAAAGAAATTAACACTTTTTTTTAATTTTGCAGGCAAATTTGCCTGCTCTATAGTTTAAGGAATACCATTCTTGCAATCTGCTTTTGACTTGCTCGATTATTAAAAATGAGATATGAAATGCTGAATCAGTAAGGCAACTTTAGAGCTTCTAAGACAAAATTTCTGAATAATACATAGAAAGTTTTCTAACTGCTCAAAAATCAATTCTAGATATATGAATCAACTATTAAATTCAAGCTTTCTGTCTAATTTGGCTCAAATCTAAATAATCATAGATGTTGATATTAAATTTAGCTAGGAATTAGCTTGTCTAATACCAAAAATTACACTGTTTGATAAAGATATTCTAATCTGATTTTAATCTTAAATAATATATTTAAAAAATTATTCTATTCTGTTTATCTTCCAGAGGGCTTATCGAAAATCAAGAAATAAAGTGATGTGATTTGAAATAAGCTTGATCTTGCAAACCCAATAGAATAAAATTTTTATATTATTCTATTTGCCTCCTAGAATGGCAATCAAAAATTAAGGAATAAAATACATGATTTAAAATATATCTGATCATGTAAGTCTAAAATACATACCATATTTCATGATATCCTAGAATTAATTCTAAAGCTAATTCATAATCATATTCATATGATCACTAAGTCTCACTTTTAGGATATAAAAAATTTTTTCGTATGATTTAACTTGTTAAATTATACAAAAATTAGATAATAAGAATAAACTTTAAATATTATTTTGTTTCATTTCAGCTATATTCAAAATCATAATATACAAGAAAATATTCTAAAGCCATTATTAAGAAATTTATTATGTCAAATAACTCATGAAAATTTTATAAGCCATATAAAAAAATCAAGTCATACAAAAAATTTATAATAATATTGTCTTCTAATTATCTGCCTATATTGTTCTTATTATATTTTAAAATGATATCACACAGAAAAGAATTTTTAAAACTAATTGATTAGAAATAGTTAGATCCATAAAATTATATGAAAAATTTATACATTAAAAGTTATATAAAAAATTGCTAACTATTCTGAATATACAGTATCTTATCCTGAAGCCTATTATAGTATTAAATTATATAGTATCTTTAACATGTAATAAATACTACTCAGAAGTTGAGTCAATAGACTAACCATATTCACTACAAGACACATGAGCCTTAATCTTTTAAAATTGATACCTATTGGGTTACATACAGGGCCTATTACAGGCCTTACTAGTATTAAGTAAATATGGATAGAAATATTTTCCAATCATTTTTTGATAATAGGGAGAAATAATTAATTAAAAAAACAAGTTTATAAAGGTATTATATTCCTCAGATGTTTAACAATATCAAGGTAATTAATTAATTAACGAAAAAATTATAAAGGTATTATATATATATCAGTATGACAAGAAGTGATAAGAAAAATCAAATTTGTGATCGATATGATAAAGAGTATGCAAATTCTAATAAACTTTGTAAGCATCTAAATAGAAAGTTTAAATATAAACTAAAGCTTATTCAGTTATTAATACCCAATCCTATTCATTTACAATCTTCTGAATTACAAGCAAAAGTAGTTATTTTTATTCTATAAATCAAAGATCAAGAAGAGTTTTAGTAATCTATATTCGAGGTATAGATCAAAAAAAAGAGAAACCAAAAATGGTTATTTCAGCTCCTGAGACTCCTAGTCAAAAGAAAAAATCTAGTATAGTTGAGTGATAAGATGCTCAGGAGAAAGGGTTAGCCACTATCTTACAGGTCAAAAACCATGTAAAGGTAGATACAAAAAATCATTCACTAAGCGAGAGAGGCTTGTAGAATAATTAAGTGATATGAAACTTCTTAAGGAGTTAGGTATAATAGAAGAAACAATAATAGTAAACAAAACTGAAATAATTAAAATATATACTATTTTTGGTAATTCAAAAAGACATGCTTCAAAAATGATATACATTTTGAAGAAAAATAAGCTGGTAATCCAAATAGGCTACATATAAATCTGCAAGTATTAAGCAAGTGGGAAACTATAGTTTCTAGAATGGCAAATTCAATATATATATTTAATGATGTAATAAGTCTAAAGAAATATGCGAAAACTTCATATATATTCCAATTAATAGCATTAGCACAAGAAGAAATTACAAGAGTTTACCAAACAGAGCTTAATAGAAAGAATTAGATAAAATCAGTATTAGTTATATACTGTAAATATTTTAAAAGAAATGAGGATAAAATCAATAAAACAATAATATATACTTTTACAGAGAAATCTCATAGAGGAGAGATGCATCCAATTCTTACTGAAAATGATAGATATAAATATTTAACTTATTCTAATTCAAAAATAAATAACAAAATTAATAAATTTCTTCATAATAGATTAATCTGACAACTAATCTTAATTGATAAAGTATTTATTGAAGTATATACTTACATAGAAAAATTTTACATTCCTACCCCAAAAAAGCTTGCCAATACCAAATATATCATCAATCCAGATAATTATATTCTTATTAATCCAAAAACAAATAAACTATCTGAAAAATATTTTTAAGATACTTTAGATGCAATACTTTGCTTATCAAGATAGAAGCACAAAATATCTTAAATAAATTTTTAAAGCTAAGAAGCTTAATTTTTACTTAAATATTGTCAAACTAAATGGTATTCTAATACCTACTCCAGTTTGTTCTTGAACTTTCCAAAAGATTGAGAAAATGAATTCAAATATATTTATTAATGTCTAAAAGTGAAAAGAAGAAATAGCCACTCCTAAACTGGTAATAACTAGTAAAAACTTTAAAAGAAAACATATAATTTGTCTATTAATCTTTACAGATATTAATAAAGATAAGATAGGTAAGTATAGGCAAAAGAACTATTTTCTCTAGATTAAGAATCCTAGTAGATTAATAATTAGAGATAATACATATAAAGCTAAAAAGTATCTATGTGATAGATACTTTCAAAGCTAGCCCTCTGAAAAATTCCTAGAATATCATTTAGAATCATATCTAGGATTAAATGAAAATGCTTTTTAAAGAGTTATAATACTTATAAAAGAAGTCAATGATTTCAAGCAGTTCAAAAACTATGGTCAAATGATCAATGCTCTGTGTTATTATAGCTAACTTTAAGGTAAATAATAAGAAATATGAAGTGAAAGTATTCACAAACTTACCAAGTAGAAGGCAATCAGTTTCTACTATTTAGTCTATTAGATCAATACTAGAGATATAAAGGGTCTTTTCTTATATCAAGAAAAAAATGTCACATAAGAATTTGTTTGAAGGATTGATCAGGAATTAGTAAAAATAAATAATATTCTAGCTGTTAAGTAAGAGTGAGAATAAACTGAGAAAATAAGAAAAAATTTGCCAAAGCAGATACTTGTTAGATCTACAAAAAAAAGTTCACTATTTATTAAGCAGAAGTTATAGATAATAAGATCTTAGATCACTGCTATATTACAGATAAATTTTGATAAGCATTTCACAATACCTATAATCTTAAACTCAAAATTATACTTGGAAGACATTTATATTAGTAGTTTTACATAACTTTCAGAATTATAACTCTTACTTGATCTGTAAATCTGTTGAGCGATCTGTTAATGCGTATCAGATTAAGGTTATAACTAAAACCTTTAAATATTATAAGTCCATGAAGATAGATTAGCTCAAATATATAGATAAATATCAGTTTATGAATTATAGCCTAGCTGAATTTACAAAAAATTAGGGAATAACTATCCAATAATAAGCTAGCATTTCAAAAAATTTTCTTCTGAACAAATTTTACTAGTATGTCGCAAAAGAGTTTATTTATATAAGTACATCAATTCACATAATAGGTTTAAAGAGACAGAGCTTTCACCTATTCACAAATTTTATAAGCATCTTAGTAGAAAAATTTTACAAGATTATCTTCATGTCAAAAAAATATGAAAGGAATTTGAATATAGAAATTTAGGTAAGTATCATGATCTTTATCTCATGACTAATAAATATACTTAGCCTTGCAGATATTTGGACTCATTCTGGAAGATATCTATAAAATATTATGAGATCAATCCTAGTCATTATGTTTTTGCCTTATCATTATTCTGAGATGTCATACTTAAAATAACTGAGATAAGTATTGAGTTATTATAGAAATAGCTATGCATAACTTTACAAAAAAAGTTAAGCATAGAGATATATCTATAATATATTAGCAATATTTTAAAGCTAATAATCTTAAAATAAGAGAAAGCTTTAACCCATTCCAACTAAAAAAATGGAAATCATATGTTGATGCAACTAATCTTTATGGTTAGATCATAGGTCAATTCTTACCTATTAGAAACTATCAATAGGAGGTTAGCTAAGAATACTTATTCAAGAGCTCTGCTAAGCAAAAGAAATATCTTAAAAAGATTCTTAAACTAAAGCAGATATTTTATATGAATATTTCTTAAATATTAATACATTTTTCCTTTAAAGACTTATGATTATTTAAGTGACTTACTTCTGACTATGAAAAATATTGCAGTAGGAAAGAATTGGCTATGTTCATATAATGTTAAACTTATAAAAATTTAGATGGGTAAGAGCTTTTATGTAATAGAAAAATTAGTCCTTCATCTTAATCCATGATAGAATTATGTTATCTATTATCAGGAGTTTCAATACTATGTGAAATTAGGTATAGTTGTAGATGAGGTTTCAGAAATTCTATTATTTGACCAAAATTGTAAAATGAAATAAATGTAATAAATTTTCAGCTAAAAATCAAATAGACGATTGATAGATGATTCATGGCTGATTGATGGCTTATTTTGAGCAGATTTTGGATAAACGATTGATGGCGATTGATGACTGATTGATATTTCCGATTGACTCATATTGTGTCAATCAGAATTAATGTAAATCAGCCCTAAATCAGCCATTAATCATCCATCAATCGTCCGTCTGATTTTTAGCCGATTTGTATCCATTTCGACCAGTGTATTCCTCATATAAAGAAGAACTGAAAACTCTATGAGAAGGGTATGTCTTTTCTTTTTTTTTCTGGGAATACCTGCTTATAATCTTCATTTAATTTTAAATGAATAAAACTTTCATTTAAAATAATATTATTCCAAAGGCTGGTATATAGATGTTTTTGTGATTTTACTAATGGAATTAACATTCCACACATTCTTTCCATTGGAAATTGCCAATACCTTCTACATGGACCAAAATCTTCAAT
>CAMKVN010001422.1:0-18664 GCA_946474995.1 Funneliformis geosporum | reverse complement strand
ATAAAAAGTCAAAACGTCTAAATAGGTTTCGACTTTCGACAATTGTCAATACCCTGAGGTTTCGTCAAGCAACTATACTATATTTAATAACTTGATTTTACTAGAAATGTTCTCATATAATAATATAATTTTTTAGATAACTGTGTATAAATAAAATCCAAGTATATGTATAATAATATTTAATAATAATTTAAATTTTATTTTATTATTATTTAATTTCTATTTCTATTTATTTTATAATTTTTTTGATTATTCTTAAATGGTTAATATAAAATTATTTATAAAAAAAATATATCATATTTTAATATCAAATTATAAAATATGAAATTTGCTTATTAAATTCATCTAATTAATAGTTGAAATTATTATTATTATTTTTTTTATTAAAAAATAAATAAATAAATAGATTTTTTATTTGCAAATTATATTACCTTTTTTTAAAAAATATCATATAGTATCTATCTAACAATATTTTATTGATGATTTTGATGATTTATATTACATAAATAAAAAGAAACAAATAGAATTATTAATTTTTTAAAAAAAAATCATTATTGATATCAAATAATTAAATCAATCTATTTATTAAAGCAGAATCATATATAATTGTATAATTGAATTATATATATATATTAGAAAAATAATAGAAGGCATTGTATTGTATATTCGAAATGATTTAATCATCACTATCGATGGTCCATAGGAATTACTTCAAATTGGAATGATACTAAATTATTTGTTGTTTTTTAATTCATGATCGTAAAACAAATAAGGATCATCATCATTCGGTTCTGCTTGATAACATAATTATTGAACAAACTGAAGTTTATTGTGCTCATATTTTGGATGTATAAATATAAAAAAAAATTATATTTATTTATTCGTTAAAAAGAAAAAAAGAAAAGAAAAAAAAAATTTTTTTATACACCTAATCTTTCCTTTTTTTAGTACATTCATTTAAGAATAAGTAATAATAACTGTCCAAGGATAAATTCTATAGAATAAGATATTCTCAAAAGATAAATTTGCGATGATGATGGGAATGTCTTGCCCGTCTTATCAATTGTTAAAGTAGAAATTTAATGCTTTTTTTAAAGTTGTAATCTTGCGAAAAAGTGATATCCAGATGTGAACTAGAACTTTTAAATTTTGTCAAAAACATCACTATTCTTCTAACAGTGAATAAAATACAAATTGTGATTCCAAATAAAAAAACATATATAAATATGTTAAGCAAATTCAACTTTCCATTTCTTCGTCCTCCTCAATTTGTAATTCTCCCTGCCCAATTTCACCAATAGATCTTGTACCGGGAATATGCCCTGATTGTAATAATTTTTCAAGGCGTGTAACTTCTTCCAAAGTTTTAGCATTACGAATTGCATCCTAAATGGTTGGAAAAAAAGAACACGTAAAAATTTTTAATTAACATTTGGTAAAATCTTGGTGTTTGATCTTACCTTAATTTTATATTGCTCTTCTAACGACATTCCAAGTGTGGGCAAGTTTGATTTGGGAAGATTGACTCCCTTGCTTGAAATCAATCCTTCACCTGGTTCAAATGTTTTGGATGCGACTTCCGAAATGGATTTGGCAAGAGAAGTCATTTCACCCTTTGATGCTTCAAACAATTGTTTGGCTTCTTTACGTTCCTATTACCCCAAAAATTTAATAATCATGTTAAAAAAAAAAAAAAAGAAGTAATGAAAAAATGAAAGTTCACACACACCACATCACGAATTCTCTTAAAATCCAGGACCCTAACACTTTTAATTCTCCAAATAATCCAACTTCTATACCATTGTTTTCTTGTAACAGGATTATCCAACAAACTAATATATTGTAAACTAGAACATCCCGATAAAGGATCAATATCTGATAATTCTGATACGTTGTTATTAGTTAGAACTAAAGTTGTTAAATTAGGAAGAAATTCCGATATTTGTAGGTCAATGCGGGTAATACGATTATTCGCTAATAATAAGGTTCTAACTCGGCGTAATAACGGAAAATTTCCAAGAACGCGGATATCATTATCTGTTAGATCAATAGTGTCATTTTGATCCTAAATAATGATAAGGCATAAGAATTAACATTTAAAATATTATTAATTATTATCATTATTTATCTGATAACTTACCTTAGATACACCAAGATTTTCTATAGCGGGAATTTTGTTACCTAATAAATTAAAAAAAAAAGGATAAAAAGAATTTCGAGTCAGGGAACAATATGGAAAATAATTTTTTTTTTGTCAAACAAAATCCAAACCCAAACCAAAATAATATAATACAGGGCAATGTCACTTTTAGTTGATCATTGCCCAATGTTTTTATAATATTGAGAATATATTGGGGGAAAAAATGTTCTTTATTATCAATAAGTTGAAGCAAGATCTACACAGACAAACTAATGCTAAAACTTTTCCCTTCTCCCACACATTAACTATAACGATCTACAAGAAGACTAGCTAATCAATGTCGCTTATTAGAACGCATATTTTACCCTATAACAAATAAGAGACGACAACCCTTTCTAAAGGATACCCCGCAAATCGAGTTCTCGATCTTTGACAGCATTGATAAAACTAAGCGAACGTTCGATAAGTTCCGGTGTAAGTTTCATTGCACTTTTTGATAAAAAAAAATGACGAGAATTTTTTTTATTAATAATTCAATTAGCTCGAGAGCTTTTCTAATTAACCAATCAATAAGCTGATTTCGTCACATATCACGTGAATAAAGCGAGTTTGTGAAAAGGATATTTTCTTGCATGGAGAAATTTGTCATCTGATTGTCTTATATACATATAATTTAAAGCAATTTTTCAATTATTAGTTTTAAAAGTCAATTGATTATATTATTATGTTCCATGATCTTTTATAGAAGTAAATCTAGTTACATATTATTTATAAACATCATTTAATAATTTTAATAATTTAAGTTCATTCTGTCAAGAATTATATTTTTATAAAAATAAAATGAAAGGCCCAATTCTTTAAGTAAAGAATTATAATCTTTTTTTAATCATGGAATATCAAGTGCAGAAACTTGATCATAGCAGGATTCCAAAGAAAAGATCTGTCTGAACAAAAATGAAAAAAGGAAAAAAAGGAACAAAGTATCTCTTTAGACTTTTTTTTGGATTTGATTAAGATCATTGAGAAATGAGAAACAAGGAAAATCAACCTTTACCGTTGTTTTGTCCTGAATCTTCAATGTGACAATTTAAACATTCTGGCCATGCTAAAAAAACTTTGTTGAATTGGATAAATTCCACGTGCCAAAGAAATTAATGATTACAATTCGGTGTATATTAATGTGAAAGATTAAAGAATACAAGTAGATACAAGTTATTTTTTTTTGTTTGTTAACCTAATTTTTTTTTTTTTATGAAGGGCAAAAAAATTATATAAATACAAATGAAAATAAAAAGAAATAATAAAATGGGAGAAAGATTAAAAAAATAGTTTATATGGTGAAAAAAAAGAAAAGAAAGCTCGTGCGCAACTAAATTTTTTCATAAAGATAACATTCCAAATTTTTAAAACATTATACCAATTAAAGTAAATTAAAGCTTTCATAAACTATACATAAAAAAAAAGAGAAAAGGAAGAATAAAAAAAGGAGAATATAGAGAATAGTAAAGAATTTTTAAATAAAATTAAATTAAAATAAATAATATATATTTTAACAATATATATGTCCCTTCAACCTTCTTTACTCTCCCTTTCCATTTTTTTTTTTTTTTTTTTTTTTTTTTTGAAAATTTCCGTTGAATTTAATAAATAAATTTACATTATTTTTATTCAATCTTTAATCAAGTGACCATCTTTGTGTGGTTCGATTTACAGTTTCAAGGTTATATTCACGATCATTTTCATCCAAGACGTTTTGTCCATTTTTATTTGATGTAAGGCTCGTGCTACGTGAGACTGTTCATAAAATATGAAATTAGGATTAAACATCTTGGAACCTCCCCCAGAATATAGTATAAAATGGAATACTCACGATGATATTTCAATCCCTTGTCAAAGTTCCTTAAGCAAAGGAATGATATAATAAAAGTTACCTAAAAGAGCAATATATAACATAAATTAATATAAAAAGAAATTGGTTAAAAAAATTATATTTTCGTATTAATAAACGCTTACCACACCAAGGACCAAGCAGACACAGACTACACGTATATATATAAATTAAAAAAAAAAAAAGGATCAATAAAAAATCAAAACGTTGACACCAAGACTTGAGTTACTTACGAAAAAATGTGACAAAGTTTTTTGTGCCACGATATTTATTATTAGGATTCTCCGTCACATTCACTATTTTTGCTATAATATAACCTTCTGCCGCACAAATTCCTACCATGAAAAGATACATGTAGACCTTTTTCTCTGACTTGACCCCCAAAAACCCCACTATGAGCATTCCGATCGATGTTAACAATGATAGAACAATGTGAAGATATAGATCACTTAATGCCTCCAGAATAACAACCAAAGCTAAAAATTGAAACGAGAATCCAAGGAGAAAGAAAACATCAAACTTTAAAAGCATAATGAAAACTATATATAATTTTATAAACAAAAACGTAAGAATTAAATTCCTTAATTAAAGATAAATTCACAAAGAACGAAATCGCAATCAAACTTACTCTGATATATTTTATAACGATCTAATAATGATAAAAGTAAATTTTATCAATAACCAATGATTTCTGTTAATATAAATCAATATTAAATTAATATATATATATATATATACCTCTCATTTCCATATCAGCTCCAATCTTCTTATATATTGACCAACCAAATTCCTGATACAATTTATAAGACAAGTATACAAAACTTATCGAAGAAATAAACATCACTACAATAATGGCAACTTCAAAAGGAACAGCATCTTTGGGAAGGGGACCTTCTCGAATCAAAATCTCCTGGATAGTTCCGTTGGTAGTAATTAAGGAAGTTGATTGGTACACTAATAATTCGTCTGATTAGTATAGCTCTTATTTTAACTTAAAAGTATGATTTATAAATTAATATGGTTTACCTTGGATTGCGGAGAAAGCAAATCCAGCAAATATAAATAAGCTTAGCGCGATAAGTTGAATTGTATTTTGGTGATAAAGCTGTTATTCGAATTAGATGGGATTTAATAATTTGATATAATATTTGATGATGTATAATAATATATTACTCACCGCATCAGCACATAACCCTAGCTGGAAGAATTGACTGACGATAAATAGAATATGATATATTGACATGCTCTTTGCTAGTGCATATATATCTGTAAATTCCTTGAGTAAACCGTGATCATCCTTTACTTCTTTTTCAATTTCAAGTATTCGATTCGCAGCCTTTGTATGTGTTACAAAAACAAAGCTCTCCAGTACTGACACTATAATCGCTTGACACAGCGATACCATGAATGCATATCGAGCGTAATAAGATTGGCCAAACTACAATAATGTCAAATTTGAATTAAATAAATTCGTTTTATTTTTTAATTAAATTTTTTTTTTAAAAAAAATAAAATATAAAAGATAATAAAAATTAAATTAAATTTTAAAATAAAAATTCAGTTTTTTTTTTTAATTTTTAAAAAAAATACTAATAATAATTAATTTTTTTAAAGTTGCAACGTAAAGCTTGTTTACTGTTGTTCAGAATAGAGTGGTCTCATTCCCAAATACAAGCTTGTTGAAGTAAATATGGCTTAAAACATACCAGCTTTTCGGCCAGCGATCCAAACATGTTTGGTATTTGTTAAATTAAAATAAGTTTCTATTGACGTAAAGTATAAAAACGTAATCAAGTAAGGAAAAAAGAAAGAAAGGAATGAAAATGCTGAGAGCCAGAGTCAAGCTCTACATGCGTTGGAGATAGAAAAACGCAAACTGTATTATTCTAAAGACTGGCTGTTCTGTTTACCAAAATGTTTTCGGTAAGATTTTCGGGAAAAAAAGGGACATATATTGGATAGTCTGAATGCATTAGTGTAACAGTGTAACCCACATTAAAACTATTTATAGTAATAGTAAATAAATTAAGATTAACCTTTTGTGGATAACTATTTCGATATCGAAAAATCTTTTATGCTAAAATTAGAAAATTAGGGTAATATTGCAATTCTACAAAAAATATATTGACTAATTGACCTGGGTAAACATTATTGTCTATTAACATGACACAAGATAGATATGCTTGAGTACAACCTGGATAAGCAAATATGTTAGCAGACATTATTTGATCCGAGTTAGCATATTATGGATGAGAAAGTTTAATTTTATTCCCAAAGTATTATTCTCATAATACCATTTCTCGATGGGGGGAATTCTATCAATCCTGAATAAGAACTCAATTGCTATTGATGTCAGAGGACTTCGAATCAGGTGATGTTTATATGGGAAGATGGAAAAAAAAAATAAAAAAATTAAAAAAATTAAGAAATTATTGATCCGAATTGTCGGATTGAGATGTTCAAGGGTTTGGAGATCATAAATCCCCAAATTTCTTATCACACAATATGCAAATCATCTAATTGATTGGTCTAGCGATGAATCATAGCGTTTGTTATTATAATAAGGTTTTAAGAATTCATTAATTGGTTTTCATAATACAAATCGCACTTCTTAACAATATAGAATTTATGCAAGATGGCGCATCGTTTTATATATACTGTATATAATATATATACATATGTATTCAAAATAAAACCTGTCAAGAAATCTTTTAACAATTATAAAATAGGATATGTTAACACATGATTATTGTGCATTACATTGTTTATATCTCACGAGTTTCCAGGGATTTGTTATTTGATTACGTAAGTAATTTTTTGGTCATCATCATAAAAAAAAGAAAAAAAAATAATAATAAACCGAAACACACTACTTATTTTTCATATGAATATAATTCAAAAAAAAATTAGATCGAATAAATTTTCTTGAAATAAATCTACGATCATTCCTCAAAAAACGAGACGTTGCGAAAAATATTGCCGCAAGCTTTCATATGTCAAAATAGAATAGACATGTGGTTCTGTATTATTTAGATCACGATATTTAAATTTGCAATTTTATTAAAATTAAGGTCATTGCCTAAACTAAGTTGGGTAGAAAAGTCATAAATCTTCAAGATTGCAAGTTATTTTATTTCAAATTTCAATTAATCTCAAACGTTATCGTTTATTGTTAAAAAATATTACTTAAATGAAAAAAAAAAGTTAAGCACTTAATGTTAATCAAATGCTCAAATCTTGAAAAAAAAAAAAAAATTAAAATAAAAAAAAAATTAAAAACAATATTATAATAAAATTACATTAATACTAACTAATATTAAAAATATAAAAAACAATAAAATATATACATATATATAAATAATATATATATATAATAGTGATAATTAAACTAAACGACACAAAAATATTTTATATCGTATTTTTTTTTTTTTTTTTTTTTCGAATATGTATATTACAATATGGTTTTCGCAACGTCCCAAAAATTTCATAAAAAAGGGAGGAAACTAAATACAATGGATTATAGTTGTTTTTAGTTATAAAAAAGCCCACATACCCAAAATTTGATAACCAAAACCCAAAGTAAAAAAAAAAAAAACTATATACGATAATTAAAAGCTATGTAATTATAAAATATATACAAAGGGTATTTTGTAAAGGAATTTGAATTTTTTTCAAATAGAAGGAATGAAAAAAAAAAAATTTTTTTTTTCTTTTTTTATAAAAAAGAATAGTAAGAAAATTAAAGCACGGATTTTTTATAAATCGTTCATCAAATCGATGAAAGTAAGAAAGTTTTTGTTTAAAAATTTTGATTTTGATTTTTTTTTTTTTTTTTGGTATTTATTATCCAATGTGTCTCGTGTTGTGATATTATCCAGTTGGCCAGCCAATCTAACATTGTACTCTACTTCCTTCGTACTCTACTTGTACTAGAAGACCTTTGAATTCGAGGTTCAAGATCCAATGACCTATTATATAGGTCCTATAATGAAAAAAAAATTTTTAATTACCATCATAATTACAAAAAATTTAACAAAATAAGGACGAAAAAGTAATTACATCATCGCTCATCACCAATGTGTCAGCAATAAATTTTTCAATGAATTTATTGTTCTTAATATCATAAGATCTTTAATAATGATAAAATATTATAAATTTAATTTGTACTACTTTCCAAGATAATATCAACAAACAATATTAAAAAAATTAAGGACTGTACGTACTTCTTTTGAAACTTTCGGATCATGTTGATGACACAACCCATTAGTGAGAACTTGTTCCAATGAACTCTGCCATCTTCCTGAAAATTCCTATTCCCCTCTCCGATAGACAATAAGTCCTGCAAATGAATACCGCTATATATTGTATACGCATAAAGTACATGTATCAGTAAGACAAATATGGAAAACAAATAAAACGCAGCGATTATTATTCCAAAAATGTAACCTACAGATAAGGTATCCCTAATTGTTCGTCATTTCCCCTTGAAGGTGCCTTCAACGCCATACGATAATTACCAAATGACTTGTCCGTTGACATTAAAACTTCCAGATTATGAAATTTTTTATATGTCGATTTTCCTTTTATAATTTCGCGTGTACGACGAAGTCGTGAGATTGGCGCAGAATTGATCGCAGCAATAATTGCCATTAAAGTATTATAGTTATTGGATTCTCTAACAATCTATATCAAAAAGAAAGCGAAAAATTAAGAAGCAGCTTTTTTAATATAAAACAATGAAGCGTTTGTGTTAAAACTTACCACTGCGACTTTCATGAACTTTTTCAACATCGATGCGCGATTTTTCAATTTATCTTGAGATAAAATTATTGTAGAAACCCTGATTAAGAAATAATCATAATAATTATTATTATCAATAGTTTTTAAATGTTAAGAGAATTTATTTTAATTCATTGAATCAACTTACCAATTTGAAATAAAATTGAAATGTTTAATGGATTGAGCAACTCTACCATTTTCACGCTGTGGACTTCCTTGTGGCGACCAAATGTGTCTCAACAAGTCTCTTGCCGTAATTTTTTTGAAAAGTTGGAACTCTTGATAGGTTAGCTCATTTGCAATTGTCTTTTCAGGAAATTCTTCGAATGGCAATTGACATATCGGCCTTCCGGCTGAACCGTTATTTACAATAATTAAAGAAGCTTTGCGGTGCTTTGAAAGACTCGGACGATAAGGATATGCAAGAGATGCTGCGGTTAATTCCGTTTGATAATCGTCTGGATTGTCATTGAACAAGCTACCGAAACCACTGTCTTTTTTAGAGGATGGTTTATTACTGTCCCCATTACGGTTTTCCTCCCCTTCCCTGGCAATCTCATCATCATCAACATCGCTAAATCCCCATATAGAGTCTGGATCATCTCCAGGTATTGTTCCATTAACTAAGGGGTCAAGATATACAGCATAGTACGAAAGATGAGAGCACGTTGAAATTTTGCCAAAGAACTGGCGCAACATCTTCCGTGTATGAGGATGAATCATATCGTTTGGATGATGAGTTATCCAAGTAAACAATAGGTTACATATTCTAATGATAAAAAGAAAATCATTATCATTTGAATTAGTTTTTTCGGTTTTTTTTTTTTTAAGAGGGAAGCAAAAGACCTATTGTTGACGATAACGTACTTTTCATGAGTTTTATTCCGATTATCTCTAATATCTTTTTCACATTCATAAAATCTTTGAATCAACTTGACCAAAACATCTCGAGGTCTCATGAAGGTTCGGTAAATAACAAAGAAGGTGATCGTAAATGGATCATCGTGTGTACCATATTGACCTCCAACAGTTAATCGATGAATCAATTCGTCGATAGTCATACCATCCGTTCGATTTCTGTGAATTTATAATAATAAGGTTTAACGAATACATACAAACAATCTTAAAAATCTCATTCGCATATTTATAGAAACATAAATACCCAGTACACTTGTTTGGTCCCTTTTCTAAAATATCATTGATAAAGAAACTTTCCATATTTAAAGAATTTTCACTTCTTCCACTGATCGAACTTAAAGTAGAATCATAACTTGCAGTTGAGATTCTACTATTTGCAGACCTCACAGAGACCACATCCTTTTCTTCTTCAACCTCCACCACTTGTAATAGATTCGATGAAGGTAAAATAGATCGTCGATGAGAATTCCTTTCGGGGTGGTGATGTTTGCTTGGAGATACAGGAACTGGAGGTAGCGAAACTTGAGATAATATTGAATGTGTCGGAGGCGTTTGCGGCGGCGTTATT
This sequence comes from Funneliformis geosporum, assembly GCA_946474995.1. NCBI lineage: Eukaryota > Fungi > Glomeromycota > Glomeromycetes > Glomerales > Glomeraceae > Funneliformis > Funneliformis geosporum. The sequence continues at coordinate 8,371 of CAMKVN010001422.1, read as the reverse complement.
GCTATAGATGTAAAATGTTTAGAATCTTCCTAAATAGGTATAGAAAAAAGAAGTGAACAAGAAAGATACCCACCTTCATCATCACTACTTAGCCTGTTTAAGGGGGATCGCGCTAAAATGAATCAAAAAAAGAAAAAAAATTTAATCTTGAATTCCTAACTTCAAATCATCTAATAATGCATATGTATATGAGATTATTATCTTACATTTCCGCGAATTAACTTTAGCGGTTCCGAAACGATTACCATATCGATTTCCCATAAAACGAACCGCTGATAAATTCGAAAACTTTCTTCGTCCCCTTGACTCATGACTTAAGTCACTTGACGTTCTTCTGTGACTTAATGATGCCTTTTCTGATTCAGCATCACTGCTTACGCTGTATAAAAATAATGAGTCTGATGATGAGTCGGCTCCTTTAACGTGACTTTGTCGAGAGAATCCTACAACAATATAAAGAGAACTTGATTAAATTCATATTTGAAAAGCAAATAAAAATATTTTAGATTATGGATGATAAAAAACCTCGATGCCGTATCGATAATCTAAGTAACATTGAGAATACGTTATGAATTTTCTGTATTCCGGCATCCGATCTCGTGTCCAATTCAATGAAACCAACATTAAATAGATCACCAAGATTTGAACCGAATGATGTTTCAACTTGTCGTTTTGATGATTCACAGTCTGCTTTGCAAGCGACCAATATTGTTGGGATTTGAAATTCTTTGAATGCATCTGAAAAAAAATATCACGTGATCAGCGTGGCTGACACAAGAAAAGGGGCGAAAAAAAAACCTACTTAGAAGCCATTCGATGTTCGATATCGATGCACGTGATGTGACGTCATAACAAACTAGAATCCCATCAATCTCGGGAAGTTCCTAAATGTTTATTAAAATAAAAGCAATGAATAAATAAATCGAGCAAGAAAAAAAATATATATTTATATTTATTTAATGTTCTTATATGAATAAAAAAAAATGATTCGTACTATTGGCCATCTAACTGGAGGAGCTTTCATGTCGAAAACATTCTCTTGAACTTCTAGCACTTCAACAGGATATGCATGGTCATCGACATCAATTTCTGTTATTAATGTTGGAACTAAAAAAAAAGATAAGAATGATGTTTTATTTTTTTTTTATATATATTTTATTTCATTAAAAAATTTCAAGTAAAATACCATGTAAAATATTTGTTTCCGTGCCGACATTTGTTATTGGGGCCAGGTTATTCAAACCTGTTCGCACGATTGTTGATTTTCCAACAGACGGTTTTCCAATCAAAGCGACCACATAAGTCTCATCCTGTGAACTTGTCGAATGATCACTTGTGGAGGATTTCTTTTAATGAAAATAAATAAATAAAATATAAATAAATAAATAATATAATATAAATAATATAACGTACTGTTAAACCAATCCAATTCGTGCGACTAAATGTTTAATAAAACAATAATAGAACAAAGAACTCCTCTTTTACCTTTTCGTTTGTCAACCAATAATTTTGACTTAATACATTTGTGTCAAGACTACCGTTTCTCTTTTTGAAATATACAGGTTTTTTATGTAGAGAATCCATGGAAATAGCCTTCTTTAACATTGGTTTACTGCTCTCTAATTTATTATTTGATTCTGGGTGTTTTGATACGAGAGTCGACGTTGATGATGTATTTAGAATTCTTTGCCACATTTTGCTGGCTGATTTTGTGGTCGTAAGTTGAAGAATGTTTTTTGATTGATAGATATTTTTGAGGTAGATTTCGTCGGCAATTAAGAACAATGAATTCCAAGTTATTTATGTGTCGTTCTTGTAGGAAAAAGTTTCGTCGTTAAAGAAAAATTAAAATGGAGAATTAATTTAGCATTTGAACTATGCAAATAAAATGATGATAAATAAAATCAACAATTAATTTCAACCCTCAATAAATACTAACTTTGTTAAAAATAAAATAAAATAAAATAAAAAAATTGATATAAAAATAAACAAACGCGTTCATAAAATTAAGAATGTATTTTATTTCAAAACTTTCAAATTTTGTTTCGCAGAGAATAAAAAGTAAAACCGAGGGAAAAGAAATTAAGCGGTAAATAAGAGAGGACCGAAATTCTCACACGAAAAAAAAAAAATTTTTTTTTTGGCACATTTTAAAGCCCCCATTTATTTTTATAATCAAGATATGTATATATAGTAAAAATGGGAGAGAAACTTTTAAAAAAATAAAAAAAAAAAAATGATATAATCTATTTAGAAAACCTCCTTAGAATTCCCCCTAGTAGCTAGCATTTTTTTTTTTATTTTTTTTAATAAAAACATAATAATAGCTTTTCTTTGCCTTACCTTTTTGTTTGGAGTATTCGACGATCAATGATTAAATTATCTTTTAGTCATAAAGGTTTTTGATTTATGAAACATTTGAAATGAATAACTTAAAAAAAAAATAAACAAAATTTTTTTTTTGATTAAAAATAAAAAATTGAAACTGGTGAAAAAGTGAGGGGTGAAAAAAGATCGAATTTTTATAGAGTTTTAATGTAATGAGTTGCATAAAATAAAATATATATATAAAAAGATATCACGAGCTCATCGCACATCTTAGTCTAATAAGGTATAATATAAAATACATAGAATATAGAAAAAGAAATTAAGGTATGTGATAATGTCTATTCAATGGTTGTGTTCCCATAATGAGCGTTTGTGGGGAAAGTTAAGAATTTTGGATGAGAAAAGAAAAAAAAATGCAGGTTTACATTGTTGAAATGAACCTGTTACACATTTTTAAAAAAGACAATCATATCGTTTACAATCACTTTTAAACTGTTAAATTGAATTATTTTTAGATTCCTCATGATTGTGCTTGGCCTCGGATTCGGAATTTCATATATGATGTTTCATAATTTAAAATAACTGCGACTTGCGGCTGATTAGCCGTGGGATTTCTTTTATTAATTTGACCAGATGTGGTCCGACTTTCATTTTTAGGTCTTACTTCGGATAAAATAATCCATGGAATACAAATAGTATTTAAATAATAGGAATTTAATATCGCCCACCTTTGAATTAAAAATAACTGATAATTAAAATTAAAAAGGAAAATTGTAACTTCAACCACGAAGATCAATTCTGTCATAAATTCATCAAATAGTAAATAGGTGAACAGGATGATAATGATGTTTGGTATAACGATTTACGTTCAAAAATAACCGCATTTAAATTTTCCCACTGAATTTTTTTGATCGTATGGTAACAAGATCTGACGATGCATTTTCCAACCATATCATACATATTATAGTTAATCTATTGTTAAAATATAAATTATTTATTTATTATATTATATATGTAAAAAAATTTTTCATGACATAATAATAAAGATTATTCAATGACGTAATATATATACCGTTTTTGGTGGTCGGTGCGACATGTGAGTGGATCAAATCCTGTAACCTCTTTCCTCTTTATGATTTCCTCAAATGTAAATTTAAAAGATTCCCCATGTCATGGGGAAGTCAAAACTTCCAAAATGCTTAGCGAAGGCTTCCATAAAGAATAGACTGATTTATGATTCAAAGATTGTTTAATTTTGTCAATGGCTAAGTGAGTGCTACCAAAATTAATAAAACTTGCAGAATGTCGCTGGCGTTACCATCATCTTTTGGCCAGTATAAACAGCAACAAATAAGCAAAACTAGACATTTAATGTGCTTTTCACCTTCCTAGTTGGCGAATAAGGTTAATAATGCGACAATTAATCTTCTTGCCCAATTAATTTGTTAGCTGACGATCAAAACTTTTTTTTCAAAAAGGATTACCAAAGAGATTGAACAAATTAATCAAACTGACTGATGTCTCCAGATTCCTTGAATCCTAAAAAGGTTTTCTCTTCGACTCGCTCTTTCCAAAAAGAGATAAATGCTTTGCATGAAGTGCAGTTTATTTAGGTCGTATAAGGACAAACAATATCAACCTGCAAACAAACGCAATAGTGAAACCAAAACGTCAACTTGTTCTTCTTACAATCCACATATCACTTTTCACAATCTTATCACCTCAACTTAGAGAATAACAATCAAAAAAAAAATTATTCCATTGTTTCAAGATTTTTCTCATTTAATGATAACAATTAATATTTCAAAATAAATTCCATACTTCAATACCAAAAAAAGCAAAAAGACATGATCCTTTTAGCGAATGTCATCGTAAAAAAAACATTCTGAAATCAATATTGTGATTTTCATTTAAAAATCTTTAATATCATAAAGCACAATCAAAGCACGGTTCATATTGCTAAATCTAGCGTTCAAAAATGAATAATTCCAGTATTACGATAATTAAGCCAATAAATCTATACCACGTTCCGCTATTTCCTAATTTGCTCATCCCCTGAACTTTTTTTTCATTACAATAAAAAAAAATTTTAACCGTCAAAACAATCAACATAAACAAAGGTGCAGGGTCTATTAAAAAAAAAAAAATTGGTTCCAAGCTTCCAAATATTGATCTGATATCATTTATCCTTCATCTTTAATTATTTAATTATTTGGATATATTATTATTGAGGAATCAAATTTCCGAATATGTTTGAAAATATTTTTTTGATTTGATGCTTTCCTCCTTTAATCGATACATTCAAGTTTTGTTTGTTTACATTCCTCCTTAAATTTGATTTCGATTCAGGGCTTGGGAAGCATACTTACCAGTTTGGGAATATTCACTTCAAGAAATTTAGACTTTTTGTGCTTTTTTGCAATGATTGTATTAATTTGGACTGAAATTTGTTTATGGAATAAAAAAAATTATTTTTTTTTTCTTTTGAATAGAAAAAACGCCATTTTTTTTTTCGTACAAGTAATCGTTTATTGATTTTATTTACGATCATATGTAAATACTGCACACAGCCTTGAAATGTCAATTTATGTCAAGTGAACATGTTGTTTGAATTTTGTGAATATGATAACACTTCAGGCATTTCCTAAAGTTGTTTATCTCACGTGATTCGTTAGCGATGATTATTTATTAATTAACAAATATAATATAAATTCTGTCTCGTGTTACTTGTCAACTATTATTATTATTTATTATTTATTTATTTATTATCGCCAAATGATATTGACTGTATCATGGACATTGTCATTGACATAAATATATATATGTAAGGGTAAGTGGAAAAAAAACCTTTTACCTTACGAATTGAGGTCGGTTAAATATATATTTTTTTAAGTTCAAGGTCATTATCGGCTGCCAATATCGCCAAATCTATTTTATCCAATGTAACAAAACCTAAACAAAAGGAAAAACGCAAAGCATCAACCCTAATAGAAGTTCATAAAAATTCTGAAACTCGCTTCTTTATCTATAATTATCCTCTAAATTCAGATATTAATCCCTAGGGTTGGAAAAGTCCTAAAAAGTCCTAAAGTGTCATCAGGATTGGTGTAATCAATGGTAACTATTACTGAAACAGTTTCCTTGCTAGGTAATTTGTAATTTAATTTGACGCTTAGACGTTTGTATATTAGCCTGATTATTCTCATTTTTTATTTGAAGTATTTGAAGTGTAAAATCTTTTTTTTTACCATTATCAAAAAAGAAATTTTAAGTATTTGAAAAATAAAAGAAATTTGATTATATTTATATATTAATAATTTATTAAACTATTACAATTAATTAATTATAATATCTAAGATATTACATACTGTATACCAGTTTTGTTATAGGACATTTTTTGACAATATTTTGGACATAGTATTGGATATTCTTAAAATGCTTTGGACATAAAAAATGTACATTGTGTATACAGTCAAACCTTGATATAGCAAACCCTTGATATAGCAAATTTTTAAATCAAATATATTAAATATCTTACTATAGTGAACTAGCCAATTAATTCTTTAAAAAAATTATTATAAGTTTATAATGAAGTTGATATTCAGATCCTAGGATTTGTTATATTAAAAGTTACTGTATTATTATTTATGTAATATAATACAATAAGCTGATTTTTTTATCATTGCTAATATACATTAAAAATCAATTATTAATTTAATGAAGTCTTATTATTACTCTTGTATTTCTAATAAATTTACCATCATAACTATGATCACAAACTCTACTGTCTGATTCTGTTGAAATAATTCTATTAAGATTAATTTCATTAGTGAAGTTGGTTAGATATATATATGAAAGTTATATATGACAAATAATATAATTAAGAGTTTTAATCTCATTTAAAGCTAAAGTATTCGAAAAATATAAATTGCTATTGCAATTAAAATATCAATAGTATATATTCTGATAACTTTTGCAATAAATATTCTAAATGTATCACTTATATCTTGATCTTTATCCCATTATTCTTCTAAAACTTATGCTATTACAGTCTGAGATTTACTAAAAATGTAAATAAAATCTAAAATGATTTACAGTTATATGCATAATATTTAATTGGTTATTAATGACAGAAGATATAATTATGCTGATCCAAAAATGCAAAAAACAAAAAATACTTAATATAGTAAATATACTCTTTCAAATGTATACTTCAATAATCTGTTTTCATCTTTAAGGCTTTGCTTAGTAGTATAGAATATAATATTAGCTTGAACTTTAACCTTTAAAATAGAAAATAAACTATTTGCTAGAATACTATCATACTTATTTGAAGAGTTTTTCGCTAAATATTCAGAAAGTCAACTATCATCAGTAAGTTTTTTGGAGGTGTTAAACTTCATATCAATTAACACTAGAGTTGTTCAGCATGTTAAAATGTAGGGTAACATAATCCTATATCAACTAACACTAATATTATATCAACTAATACTTATCATAAAATGGCATTTATAATTAAATAACACATATCATATATAATAGTTAACACATTAAAATATATTTATTAATTGACAAATATTTTGTATTTATATTTGCTACTAACCAAAAATATGGTTATACTTGTAAATAAGCTAACTAAAATAATCAAAATTAAAACGGAAAAACTAAAATGAAAATAAAAAACCAATTTACCATTTATCAATAGTATCAGTTTCTATCTTAGATGATAAGTAATTTTCATTGAAGATAATTTCTAGTATAGCTTGACATCATATCACATTTTTTTCTCATTTGCTCGTCTTCAGAAACAAAAACCTTTTTGATGATTAACGATAAATAAGTATCGTCTGAATCAACTAAAGAATATAAGTCTTCATAAACTTTTCTAACATCGCTATTAATTTTCTATTGTTTCATTTGTTCTCTCGTATAATTTTCATCAAAAGGCTTGATTCAGTAAATTCCAAAAGTTGACCACAAGCTTTCTTTAACCTGCCAGATATAATATCCTTTTTTTACCCTATTTCTTCTAAGTAGCTACAAAATAGCAAAATAACAAAACAAAAAATATTAATGAATACATTAATTAATATAAGAATACACTTACATTTGAGTACAAAGCTTCATTCCACAATCTATCATATGAAATACCCTTCTTCTCCAGTTCTTTTAATTTTACATCGCATGATTTATCATTTTCTAAAATCCTCTTGAGCATTTCTTTCATTTTTTCGTCTGACACTGTTTTATGATTGTGAAACAATTTATGAGAAAGTTATTTAACTGACCCCTATAGCAATAATATTAATTAGTATTATAGTTGATTATTATTCAAACGAAAAAATAAATGATAACAATAAAAAAATATACTTTAAAGAAAGGTTCAATTTTTTTCCTTTTGGTTCATCTCACTAAAAGCTGATTATTACTCTTTTAAACTTGTAATAGTATCAATAATATTATTGAATCTATTTTCAATTGTTTCTTCCAATCTTAATTGTTTTTGGACAATCTCTCTTAAAAGTGCAGTGTTTTTTTGCTCGACTTCAAGGATTTTGCTCAAAGTTCATTCATCAACAGCTAATATAAATTTAATTAATAAGCAAAAAAAAAAGATACATAATATATATAAAATGACAAAACAGAATATTTACTAGTCTCTTTATTACCTTAAATATAAAATTGCTAATTTTATTTTTTTTTAAAAAAATATGATAAAATAAATTTAATAAGTAAAACGAATATAATTTACTAACCATTGAATTAGGAGTTATATTATCAGTCTCAATCAGAACTCTAGGTGTTGACAATCGTGGATTATCAGGTACTAGTGATAAAGATAAGTTATCCTCATTAAGATGTAATCTTTTTCGCTGTTGAAGTGTTGAAGGAGACTTAAAAATGTCTTTAGCCCTATAAGAAATCGAAATAAGGAAATGATATGTTTTTTATAAGATTTGTATACGTAATTAATGATTCTATATCAAAATTCCATATGTTTTATAATGATTTATTTTTTTATAATTTTTTAAAAAATTAATGT
>CAMKVN010001421.1:0-18670 GCA_946474995.1 Funneliformis geosporum | reverse complement strand
TTTTACTATTATTGTATTTTTGTATAAATTAATAAAATGTACTGACAGTACCACATCGTTAAAACATAAAAAAAAATAAAAAAAAATGATTTCAACCATTTTGACCATTTCAGATATCCGAAATGATCCATTTCGACTTCATGTATAATATAGACTATTAGAAGGCCAATCCATAACGGCTGGAACTTTCTTTAGCAAGAATTTCTTAGCTACTTTGCTAGTATGCTTAGGATCATTGTCTTGTTGCAGCTGCCAATTACTTCGTAAACATACTGCACACTTCCTGGAAATGCTTTTTTCAATATTTCTGTATAGAATTTTCCATCCATTATGTGCCTAAAACAAAAACCATCCAAAGCGAATAGTTTACTTTGGTCATTTGGTAGACGAATTGGCCTTGCATTTTTATACAATGCTTTATCATGTTACAAAATAATTGGAAAGATGTTTCATTACTAAATAGGGTTGTTTTCCAATCATCATCCTTGTGATCTTGAGCCCATTCAACTCGTTTTTGCTTATGGACTGGGGTTAACATTGGTGTACAAAGGGAAAGTGCATTTCGGTATCTAAGGTCAATCAAATGCCTTGAAACAGTATAGCGGGAGACATCTACTCCTATTTATATTTATCAGCAACAGACTTAGCAGAAACTAAAGGTTGCCTTCGAATGTATTGTCCAATTGCCGAGATGCATTTGTCATTATTTTTTTAATACCCCATTACCACCTTTATGCTTTACATCCCTAGCCTAGTATCTTGGATTTTTTTAAGGTTTCGGCAGACAGTACTAATTGGAATCTTTGTCAATCTTTCTATTTCAATAGCATTTCTTACTCCTTGCTTCCAGAAATGTAATATGGCCTGTCGTTGTGTTTTTTGCTTTGATGCGGTCATTTTGATATTTGATAAAATATAATTTTTGTTAAAGTGTAAGAAAGGAGGTGTCGTCAGGCATATTTATTTGTGTAATTCTAACAAGTTACGTTATGTCTGTCGATCTTTTTTCGTTCGAAAAAAAAGTTCATTTTTAAAAAAAAATTTTGAAATCGATCTATTAGTGTTCGGACTTGGGAGAAATCCGAATCTGATAGTTAAAAACTATAAATCTACTGCATTTAAAGATTTTAGGCACTCTGAAGAGCGAGACATTCTTATTGTAAAAAAAATTCGTTTCCTCATGGCTAATGTAAAAATTATTTTATTAGTGATCCCGAATCCAAACTGACGAATCTGAATCCAAATCGAGCGAATTAAAAAAATCGAATCTGGTCCGTCGGGATTGCGGAACATTTTCTAATTAAGATAAACCAATGATTTTAATACTTTTCTTCGGGATATAAATACTAACGCTAACAAAATCGGAGAGTCGCTTATAAACTTAATTTTTTTCGACGAAGCGAGTTACAAAAAATTTAGCAAGTATAAAATAAATTATTTATTTTATTTAACCTTTATTTACTTCCTTCCAAATAATTTTTTTTTAAAAAAAAATAAGTAATGTTCTAATTCTTTTAATTAGAGAAGTATTTCAGTCATAACTTCATCTAACTTTTTTTTTTGGCCAATGCAGACAAAATAAATACTTAAGATATAAGGTATATTAAATTAAATAAATAAATGTTTGACTATCCCTCATTATCAAATTCCCAAATTGATTTTTGATCGTAATCTAGTAGTTTAGCAAACTCTGAAATATTTTTATCAAGATGAACGGCACTTTTAAAATTTCTAAAACGCATTTTGAATGGAATAAATGCCGGATCTTGATTCCAAAATTCAAAGCGATATTGTAAATCATCATGTTCTGATATTTGTATTGCTTTATATTTTAATATGGCTTGATTACTTTTAGCCACTGCGCTTTCATAAACATTACTAAACGAGCCAAAAGGGAGATTAAAAAGAAACCTTAAATAAAATTACAACTAGAAACATATAATTAATAGAACCTACCCCATAATAGCAATCAGCATATTTTGCAAAACTATTACAACCAAAATGCTATCAATTATAGTAAATATTTCAACAAACCAAGAATTAAACTGATTCCTTTGAACAAAATCACCATTAATCCAATAATATGTCGCAATTAATGAAGTGGGAAAAAAGGAAAATGGATTATCATTTGGATCATTACGATCAAAATCTGATTTTAGTTTAACCTCAAGTATTTCATTTGTAGTTGGATTTGTAGCAATTCCACTTAATGTAGAATCTTTTGTTTGAATTTGTGGATTTTTTAATAAAACAAACCTACATGTAAACAAATTTATTTGATAAGTTGTAAAATAATATAAAAAGGCTTAAAAAATAATCTTACATTGTATGTGAGAATCCAAAAATTATAATGAATAAAAATATGAGAAAACGATAGATATTTTTGCAGATGTTTACGATACAATGAATAAAAATAAAGCTTTCTATTTGGAGCAATTTTTTTTTTTTTTTTTTAAAAAAAAAAGAAATTAGTAAAATTAGTAAGAGAACTCTAGATCGTCACGAGCATTATTTTAAATTTGATATTTTTCATTACTTGGTATTAAACGGAAATAGAAAATCTAAGAGTATTTTTCAAAATTGAAAATAAGTAATTAATTGAAAAAAATAATCATAATCTTTTAAATTCAATCCAAATCATAAAATTTGAATAAGATATTTCCATAATTAATCGAGAGTCTATTAATTCAACACTTCCAAAACCGTTAGATAATTTATACTTATAAATAAGCAGTTTTGTCATTACTACCACAGGCATTGTAATTGAAAGTATATCAAACCAATTAAATCCTACGCTCAAATATTTTTTATATCCATGATGATAAAGTTGCAACAATTCAGTAATAAGTAGATAAATTGCTAAATAATAGAATACACCAATTAACAAAGATAAAACATATTCAAGTCCTTCTGCAGGGATACTACCGATATATACTAAACTAATTAAAATAAAACAAAATCCAAAAATAACGAATCGAAGAAAAAGACCGAAAAAGTAACCATTTGCACTAGGCCAAAATTATTAATTATGCATTCGATTACTGGGAATTCAAATATATCATCATCATTATACGTAATTATTTTAATTAATGTTGATTTATCTTTGTTAGATTTATACCATCGTGGTATAAATAAAAACAATAGAACATGTTTAATTATTAATTTGTAATCATTTTCTTTTTCACCCTTGGTAAACCTAGTATATTTGCCGTCGTTCTCGATTAATTTAAAAATATTTTTATTAAATAAACCTCAGACCGGACCCAATTCAGAATCCTCTGTAATAGATTTTTCTCAGGACTTATTGGAGTTTCCTCCACAAATGTGTGCCACTCATTCTTTAAAATACTGGTATAAGTTTCTATATTATGAATAAACTTTATCAATTCAACAATGCAATCTATTCAAATTAATAAGATTATAATAATGAAAACATACCATAATTTAACATATTACTTAAAGTATATGCATCAAAAATCGTATTTAGCAAATTAGCAATAAAATAAATAATAATATTCCAAAATATATATTTAATCCACGATCTACAAAAATAGTATTATTAATCTTCCGTCAATATTATACAGCAATGCTAATAAATTTGTTTTACCTCTGCAATTATAAATTGCTAAATTCATATCTGTCGTTGAATATTTAAATTTCTCTTTCTGAACTACACGTAAATAAAATATTTAAATATATCGACCAATAATGTATAATAATTAAGATTTGGGTTTAACTTTGTTAGCTTTATCAATTTTTATATTTGCTTGATTTGTTTCATTTATTATAATATATTTACGTTCTTCATTTTCATCATTCCAAAACTTACATTTTGGTATATAAAGATCAATGTCGAATCCAAATAAAAGGTAATTAATTAAATGATTACAATTACCAAGAATTAAATTCTTCATAACATGATAGCGAACATCTAGTAATATGTATCGTTGTGGTCGCTTTGCCGCAAATCTCGATATTACATGATTAATACACTTGACTATTTCATTGTACTATATATTGCAAAAGAAGGCTTGTTAATTAATGTCTATTAAAAAAAATTCAAATACCTCATCTTACTTTTTGTGTTTTATCATAACTTGTCAAAGATTTTACACGCCCGTTAAGGAATTCTAATGCATCACATGCATATCTTATTCCAATCTTTCATTAATATCCCTCCATTCAATTATTTTTATTTTGATTGCCATTCCTTCAATTGATTCCATATTTTTCATTTTTTGCGTCTTTTCTTGCTTATTTTCTTTCTCATTGCTTGAACCTTCGTACCAATAAACCACCAAGCGAAAATATTTTAAACCAAATCGAACACTAGTTATATGTAATTTATTTTCTTCATTTTCTTGATTATATGGATTTCCATTTGTCCAAATAAATTCTAGAAACGGCTTTCCTTTATTGGGAAGATGTTTTTTCTTTTTCTTTTTATCATTTTTGAATTGATGCCAGATTTGAATTGTAGATCTACCGACTATAAGTTGTAAAGCTTCTGAATCATTATTACAGAGGTAAAAAGAAGTTTTTTCATATTTTTTTGTTACCCACTGACTCAAAACTATCATTTACATTTATTTCCTTAGCATAGAAGTATATAGTGTGATTTTCCAATTTTTTTAAATGAAGTTGGTTTTTTAATTTCTGGAATATATTCTTCAAAAACTGAATTTTCTACATTACTTTCAATGTTTTCTTTTTCGGATTTTTTCTCAATCATCTTACTAATTGATATAATTTTACCTTCATCATTAACGAGTACAACATTTCCAGAGGAACTTGCAAAGCAAGTACTAAGATTTTGTGACGTAAGTCCTTCTAATGTTATTATATCAACCTTGTCAGTATCATATATATCCCAAATGATAAATTTTAGATCCTTTGTAGAATCACTGACAATCAAAAATAATTTCTCATCGCTGTTGATGAATTCAATTAAATGGATTTTATGTATATTGAATTTTTCAAATGATTTTGATGCGATTCTCGATCCATGTTCCATAAGGAATATCCTATTAAATTTTATGTTAACAAATTATAGTTTAAATGAAATTTCACATGACTGATCGCACGATATCTCACCTAATAGATTGAGGTTCTTGAGCAACACAAAAGTGAAATTCTTGTTTATCGATCGAGTAAACTTTGTTGTTGATGTTGTAGTTTCCAATTTCATTTTTCCTAGATCATAAACTGTGAAGTATATTAGTTAATATTAATTCATTAAAGATATATATTAAATGTATTATTAGTTATTTACCTTCAAGAACTTTTTTGCTATTATCTTCAATAATAAAGTATTTTTTATAAATGTGTGACAAGAGCAAATTTGTACAATCATGTTGATTCTTTTTATTTGTTAATTCATCATTGACCTCTTTTGGATAATTATATTTCTCTGCATTGTTAAAATTTTTATGTTTCTCATTATATTTAAAGCTATATATGCCATTATAATTCAATAAAATAAATTTTTTTAAATTATAATCTGATTTAACATCTTTCTTTGTCTTTTCTTTTGTCTCTTCCTTTGTCTCTCCCTTTGTCTTTTCCTTTGCAAATCTACAAATTCCTGATAATCTATTATGATAATATTTAGTAAAGCTTTTATCAACTTCAATAGAAGTTTTATTATCGTCAACTTTTAATTTAAGACAATAAATAGCGGTATTAATATCTGTTATATTTGTTGAAATTGCCGGGAAAATAGTTATACGACTTTCTCTATTACTTTCAACGAAATTTTTTGCAATCATTGTACTAATATTCTCCTCCTTTTTTTTCATATATTGGTTTTGTATTCGAGATGCTGCTATAAATAAAAACTTTTCGTCTCCATTGGATATATCGATCGACCATCTTACTTTGGCGTTTTCATTCAAATTTTCGGATGGCGGCGGATAATTGTAAAATTCTTGGATAGATAAATCATCATACTTTATTTTAAAGTGAGCAATGGTTTCATTGATTTCATATGATTCATTCCAATGATCGGTAGTTTTTAAAATTTTAACGTGACGAGTTGCTAAATTACAATAAAAAATATAAAACATTTTCAAAAAATGAATGAAACATTATTCCAAATATCGCTTACCTGCATCGAACGTGGCAGTATATTTTCCATCTCGACTAATTGCTATATAATATCTATTCAGATAATGCTTTCCGCCAGAAGATTCAGAAGACATTTGTTTTGTTAAAAATTTTTTATATTAAGAAATTAAAGGGACAAATGTCGTAAGTAAATAAAAAAAGTGGCGATATTTGTTCCTTTTGAAACGTTTGTAAAATCACAACTTTGTGACACGTTATAATAAATCATTCGGAATTACAAATCTTAATGAAAATTTATGTATTTGTAAAAAAAACTTTACATGAATCATAATTGGAATCCATTATTAATCTAAAAAAAAAATTGTGATAGATTATTGACCAATCGAAAAACGAGAATCTCAAATGACAAAAATATGCGAGATGCAAATATGGGCGATCTGAATTGGAATTGGATAAAACTACTAGCATACATGCATTTAATTAATCGCGTCGAATAATGCAAAGTGTGACAATATCATTATTATGCATGCAATTGTTTACAATTTTCTTATATTTATTACTTCCAAAAGCTTTATCATGAGTATTTCCTTAAAAATATCAATTGATGAACGGGAAAATTTATTAAAACGATGTCATTAAGGGTCGAAATGAATGATATATCGCCCACAACTGACAGTTGTATTCAATAAAAGTCAGAAATGTCAGAACTTCCAGAAATGACAAAATCCGATCGTCAACAGCGTAACGATTAAATTCTTTATATTCTTTTCATGAGTGACATAATTGAAACGTTACTATGTTGTTCAAGCATTATGACCAAAATTTTTATTATTATTTGCAAGTTTCTACATAAAGATTTTTGATGCGTGTATAACATCAAATCACGAACACCACAACATATTAATAAATAAATACACACTAGCAGGGAGGAAGGATGTAGGAAAAATCGAAATAACATTATTCACTAATTTATTAGGAATAAAATTTTTCCAGGAAAGAAAAAAGAAATTTGGAGGGTTCGCATTGAAGAAAAGGTCTAAGTATTGTAATTAGTCTAAAATCACAATTGATTTCACTTTCTTTTTATTATTTTATTAACAATATATTTTAATTATTTATGGAATTCTCATCAAAACTACCTTCCAAGTTATTGAATCAACAGATAAAACTTTTTTTATTAGGAATTAACTGTGCAAGAAAAACAATGTCAATAATAATAATGAAATGATTATTGCTAGCAGCCTTGACAATGCTGTTATTCCAGTGCAATGTGTCATAAGAAAATTAATGTGAAGAAACAGCAAGAAAAGGAAAGATTATCCCCACTGATATGAACTTTATTGATGAAATATTGGACAGAATCATCTGGGATACTTTATTATGTAATCCTACAACCAGAAATAAATATCAAGTAACACAAGAAATGATAATTTAATTAAAGAGAATAAAGTTCAATTCATAACAAATAATTCTGAAACTATGCAGTTGTTACTCCTATTTTTATATTTATATGCGATGTAATATAGCGAAAGAATAGAAAGAATAAATTTATGTCAAATAAAAAAAAAAAATAAATAATGGTTGATTGACAAGGTTTCTGATTGGCTAAAATCAAAAAATTTACAAATGCCGATTTTGAGTTTTCACAAAAGAAAATACAAGATCATCTATCTTTCGCGGTCGCGCTCACATACTTTAAACGCTTCTCATCAATTGAAACATTTTAGTATAAACGTCAGCATCTAATCATGGGAACAAGTAATTGCGCAAAATAATTTAATCTCAAATGTGAATGAACAACTTTCCCGGTATCGCCCAAAAAATTTTCACTCTATGTGACTTGCATCCAGTATCGGGTTGACTCCAGTTGAAGTTTATAGAGTTAAAATGTTCATATTTCGGTTGTCAAACAATAATTAGTTTATTTTTTTTGGTGGCACTAATTATGGCATTGCTTTTTGAAACAATAATACAATATAGGTGGAGGTAGTGAAAATTTGATATAATGTCAGAACATCGTGAAATTATCAATTAAATAAAAGTTTCAAATTTTTAGCCGAATTGGATTCTGCCAACTTTATTTTTGACTAAAATGAGAGTCAATAGATAAGTCGACTCAAAAAGGGCCTAACGACTGACTGAGCCAACTACAGAATATAAATTACCAAATCAGTGTTTTTAAATCGTCTCCACTTCCAAAAAACATAAACAATAATCGAAACAAAATAATATATCTTAAGACAAATACTTAAGAAATTTCTACCGAGACACTAAAACACAAATATTTTATAAAATAATTACATAAATACTTAATAAAATAACAGCAATCATATAGTTAATTAGTCAAATACCCTATAAAAAAAGTTGATCCGTATTTTGTTTTCCACGTTTTTTCCGTGAAGGGCTCCTTTTCACGGAATTTTAATCTTAAATCACGGAAAATTTCATATCATTTATACGAATTCCGTGAAAGGCTCATTTTCACGGAAATTTTACGTAAGCTACGGAGAACTAATGGATATATTCGGGCTAAAATTTTTAATAGGGATAGCAGAAGAAATAGAACAAAGTTAAAATTATGAATCAAAATTTAACTTGCTTTTTTATATTATTATAGTTCGTACAAGTAATAGTGTTGAACAAAATTTATAAAAGCAAATGCGGCATGAATCAAGTGCTAAAAAAAAATACTTCACAACAATATTTTTCGCGTTGATTATATTTATGTTTTAACAAATTATTTGTGTATTATACAATATAAAAGAATGTTTTTAAATATTTACTTTATTGACAAATAAAAAATATATTTATATAATATTTATAAAAATAACTCAATGCGATAAAAAAGCAAACATAAAAGATAATCAAACAAATTCTTAGGATTTGTAGAAGTTAGAAAGAGAGATTAATTGGATATTGGAGTGCATTAGGATTAGCTTCAACGCCTTCATCGAATACAACTACGTCAGTAAGATTGACAATTTTGGGATCTACAATCTCAAATTTGCATTCATCAAGCCAAACTTCTCCTTCACCTAAAATAACGTCATGATAAATATTATATAGTGTATGTACGAAATAAATTGTCAATATAAGGCTCACCAGATAATAAAATGCCAAAGGCAAGATTAGTCGCGAATTCGGAAATATCTAAAACATCTTCATACAATGTCCAATCACTAGTACCTAATTAATAATTACATATTAGAAGATAATTATTATAATTATTTAATAATCTAAGTGTATTAATTTAATTACCTGTGATTTTTCGACTTAGCATATTATCAAGATATTGATTTGACACTGTATCGGCTCGCATCCACATACCAGCCCAACCTGTGACATTCTGGAACAGAAAAAAATCAATTCAAAAATTAAATTAAATTTAAATCAAATTCAATAAAAAAAAATTTCAATCGAATTATTTATTATGTTTTTAATAATTAATTAGGTTCGTACATTGGATTTTACGAATGCTGATAATCGAACACGTTTGTCGAGGTATTCTTTGGGAAAAAAATTTTGCATCAAAGTACCAAAGCCATTAAAGTTTGAAATTGATTTTACAGAACCGCTGCTTCCAGGCTGTCCGGTTGTTAAAAAAGGTTATCAATTAATATATTAAACTTGTTGACAGGGGATTTCAAAAATATTTATAAAGTTCTTACAGCTTCCCCATAAAATATCGTGGAATCAACCCCCATAAGGTAATTTTCTCGATGAGATCCAGCTTTAAACCATCCATCTGTAAGAGTAATAGAAATTTATTTAAATAAAGTTATAATTAAACAAAGAATTATCGCGTTCTCGGCTTACTAGGCAAATTGTAAGAAGTTTGAGTTAGTCCCACTTGAATAAAATGTATCAAGACAATGAAAAATAATAACGCAAAATTTAATTTTAAATTTTTCATGATAAGAAAAGGTTGGAAAAATGATATTTTTTTTTTGTTTTTTAACAAATATATAAAATTTAGATGGTGTCAAAATCTATTGCATGACCTTGGTTATATATACGCAAGGAATTAACGCGGCGCTTCCTTGCTAAAACGTTGTCAATGTCTTTTAACATTATCTCGTACAACATGATAAGGTCATGGACACAATATTTTAGGCGCTTTTAGGAAACTTCCGGAAATATTTATTATATACAAATTATTTCTCCCAAAGTTGAAATGAGCCCAGTTTTAGCAAGGCGCAATTTTGATATGATTAGAGAGCTTTATCAAACAATCAATTCACATTTTCTTGACTTTAACGACGCTTTCCCGTAGAAGCGCGATAAATAGCTTTGGGATGATTTCCATAAGATCAATGAGATCTCGTACAACATGAAAATGTAAATGAATCCAGATTTAGTATTTAGTTTCCTTTCTCTATTGTAAAGATGATAAGGTTACAAAATTTTTGAAAAAGTAGTTCTAAATTTTCCAAATTTAAACATATTTTCGGAGTTAATAAATATTCCAAAAATCATTTTTTAGAGATGTATAACTAGTAAAAACCATTTATAGTATCTCATTTGTAAAAAATTTTCATGGACTCAATCAATCTTCATCAGTTTCGCCAATATTTTTTTTTCGTTACCACATGACAACTAAAATGTGAATTTTGTGGTAAAAAAATTTTTTTTACCCTCCAATACTGTATTGTATGTCCAAGTTTCAGGATCGATCACTCAACTCATTAAGTTAAATTTAAATTATAAAATTCTGAAATTAATCCTAATTAATTTTATAAGAATTTAACCTCAATTGCGATGAAAATTATTGGTATTGTATTAAATAGTATAAAAGATTAGTTCCTCAGATATTCATGTAACAAAAGTAAATTAATAATCAATCGTGTTCTATTAGTTTCGGGGCATTATGTGCCATTTCTGTTTAGTTTAATTTTGTATATAGTTAGATTTTTTGTAGATAAATGGCCTAATTTTCCCCTGGCCAAATTGTCTACCGGCCAATTTGTCTCCTGGCCAATATGCCATCTGACCATTATGTTTCGCGGACAAAAAGGCCTCCGAACAATTAGTCCTTGCTTGGTTTTAAGTATAAAAGAAGCGGGATTTCGCTTGAGTAGGAAGAAGTGTTCCAGACGTTCCCTATATAATTCAACAGATAGTATTAGTATAGCATTCACCCCTTTCCTTTTATTTGTAACGTATAACGAAAGTGTATAATAAATTACGTATCTGATCGTATATAGTGCTGAAGATTGAGGCAATACCTTATTTACGTAGATTTATGTTAGATTTCATTTGTTATCAATAAAAAACATTTACCCTTTAAATAAATGCTTACCTTTTTTCTATTGTTTATAATCAATAAACGTCACGAACTGCGTGCAGCACTATTGTGTGTGTGGGATATTGTGTTAAATTAAATCCAATGAAAAATAATTCCGCAGTTAATTTTTTTTTAAAACAGATTTTTCAAATCAGTTGCAATCCATTTTTAACATGAACTATATTTGAGTATGTAACTAGAAAAGAGTTTTTTAAAAAAAAAAATATGGAAATTTATAACAACAGAGAACAATCATAAATAATTTACGAATTGACAGATTAATCCTCTTCAGACCTCTCTCCATTGATGATGAATAATTTCCATCGAATTCTTGTTAAATAAAATTGGTTGTGATTTCGATATGCATATATCTATTAATGTCTGGAATGTTGTATTCTCTAATAGACTTATCATTGTTTAAAATTACAAATAAAATTTTATATAATTCAAATGATTATACAGAAAATTATTATATTATTTTTAAAGTACCTTTTGAGGTATCATCAAATACCCATTGATCCTTCAATTGTTTGTCAATTCTGACATGAAAAAATAGTTTTTATTCTACGGGCCATACGGAATGTGTGTTCACAATAGGGGATCCAGATTTGCTTGTAAAAATGTGGCGAGGGCTTGATTTTAAGTTGATAAATTGATTGTCACAAACTAAAAGGTAGATACGAATCATGCCAAAATAATATGATATGGGTGGTGCGCTATTAAATTGAGGTACGGATCATATGATTTAATATGTCTCGTACCTCAATTTTAATAGCATACAACCCATATTTGTAAAGGAGGAGGTAATGGCGTAAATTGATCGTAATGCTTGTTGTGAAGTGGGCTGTGAAAATATTGGATGTGACGATTATGTAAAATATAAGCGGTAAAGTTAGTGTAAACATTATTTATGAAGATAAATTCCCATTGAATGTATTAGAAATATAATATTTACAGGTTTATTCTATGACGTCCTTTAGACAAGAACCAATATTATAATAAATTCGATTATAGATTCCAAAGATTATATTTTCTGGCTGGAGTAGGCGCCGATTTCACTATATTTTCGTTGATTTTTCCTATATACTAGCAACTGTATTCAACTGTATTGGTAGGATTATAATTTTCGAAGTATGTGTTAATTTCCTTCATACAAATATCCACCTAACACATTCCACCATCAAATCTTCTTTTGAGTTCAAATTAAAGGGCATGATATATTTTGAATACACATCTTTTGTTATCTATTTCAGAAGGAAATAAAGACACGTTATATTTCAGTCTCATTTTTAGATAAAAGCATTACCATGAATTTACACGCATCCTTTCTTAAAACTTGCATTCCTATATTATTCCTTCCCAATATCTTTGTATAGCCGGAGTAGTTACCATTTCGAGAGTCAGTACCTTCTTAACAAAATAAAGAGTACCTTTTCATTTAAAATGTCATAAATGTTCTAATCTACCCAGCTTCTTTTAAAAATTAAGTTCTCAGAAAGCATCAAGGTTTAGCAGTCTATTGAGAGAGAAGAAATAAGATGCTTCAAGAGGGAGAAATCGAAGTAAAACTGATATGGGTGAAGTAATTATCATTTCTATGATATGTTTTAAAATAATCCACGACACGAAATAATTTTTTTGGAACTTTTGTAAATATAAGATCAGTTCATAATAACCAACATATATGTCTTAAATATAAATATTCGAAATGATAAAAAAGTGTATTAGAAGATGCTTGTAGAATTTATGGAATGTTTAATTTCAAAAATTAAAATCTAGTTAAATAATTTAATATTGTGAATAATTATAAGCTTTAAGAGATATATGAAATTAGAAATTAATAATTCTTAGGAGTACTGTCGTTATGGTTAGTGCGTGAGATTGTTCTAATCAAACAATCTCAGGCACGACTCCTGTTAACGGCAATTGATTGAAATTAGGTGATCATATTGATGTACAAAGCACAGCACATTTGTGACGTAAGTCAATATGTGTTCTTTCAGGCATCTTGTGATCATCGGTATCAATTACAACTCAAAATTTTTTTAATTTTTTATTATTTTTTTCATAAAGGTTACATTTCTTTGATTAAAATACGATATATAATATTGTGAATAATTAACATTAAGCTTGACTTGACTTCCCCTGCGTACTTATCAAAAAATGTCGCGAAAGTGGCTGTGCTGTTTGTGCTGTTGAGCGTGGCGCATTTTACAAATTACGTAAGTTAACATCTATATTAGTTATATGGTAGAAAAATTAATTAACCTTTTAAAATTATAGTTAAAGAAAACCTTTCTTAATTTATAAAAAAAAAAAAAAGTTACCAAGTAAATATTTTTACATAAAAATACATTTTTTTTGTAAATATCAAAATTATTAAAGTTTGAAATATATAAAGTAATCGAAAAATTGGTATGATTAATCATTTTGCATTACCATTTAAATTGTAAAATATAAATTTTTAATCAATAATAATCCATTTTTTTTTAGTTTTTGATTTATAAATATAAAACGTGTGAATTATTGTATTTTACTTAATACAATGAAAATACGATGTACTAAATGTAGAGAAATTCAGGATAAACAAATGTTTATTGGCGAAAATGATGTTCGTGCGGACACATTTTATTGCTAATGAGATAATAATATGTATAAAAAACAATCTTGCGAATTGTCATAATCAGAAAATGAAGAAATGAAAATCAATTAATAGAATTTGATGAATTGTAGAATGTATTTTTGCGATATATCAACAAACTGACTAAATATTATTGAAGCATTTCAAAATGCGCGTGGTTATAATGGAAGTATGTATACATAATTATTATTTTAACAAGTTTGTAATTAATAAAAATTACTAAGTTTAAATTTATTTATTGCAAGATTTATCAATATATGGGTGGTGTGCTATTAAAATGAGGTACAGATCATATGATTTACTATGTCCTATACCTCAATTTTAATGCATACTACCCATATTTTCAGCGTTATGAAACTTTAAAACCATATCGAAAGAATCCTGACGTTAATAAAGGACGTGACACTACTTACGAACGATTTGATTGTAATTTGTAATGTAATCATCCCTTCTTTATTTATATGAAAAAAACAAACAAATTACTGGTGATCTCAGTATATTTCTAAACAATATAAATGAAAGACGCATACTCTTTGAAAAAGAAAAGAACCAGCACGATTACTTGATTTATAACAGGTATTAATAAGATAATACATTCAAATTAATAATGCATCATTGATGCTACACGTAAGTGTATTGATTTTTAATTTTATATTAAATAAGTTTGTTTTTGTACTAATAGAATTATCTTTCAGAAATACAAAGATACTTACTTTTGAATTATATGTACTTCATGCAAGTTAACGGCACTGGAGATCCACTTGGTTCCTTTTTTAGATAAGTTCCAGGCGAGTTTTTTCATTATTTTTAACAGATGTAGATTTTGCACAATCAATAATCAAGTTCAAAGATGAACTATTTATCGATGTCGAATATAAAACTTCCAATATTATATATAAAGCAACGAAATTTTGACTTAAATGATGTTGTTGGTCTTATATTTGAAATCTAATTAATACACAACTTTATCAATATCCTTAATTCCAGATATATCTCAACAAATTTGTCATCAATACGCAAAGCAAGCTGTTTTAGAAATGAATACATGTTGCAAGAAAGTTCACTTGATGAGTTCGGTCTCAGTTTTTAATACTTTATCTATATACTAGAAAATAATTTTCTTAGAAGGTTGTTGAAATTTTTAAAAATATATTTTTTACACAATTTTCATCATTCGTGATTGGACCTTTTGGTATACAGTATTGTTGCAAGCAATTCGAGACGTTTATAAGTTATAAACAAAAAAAAAGATAAGCAGAAGGTTTCTTTATTTAATGTTTTTATTTATAACAATTGAATTCTAATATAAATCTACGTAAATGAAGTAGTGCTTCAATCGTCGGCGTTCTATATGATCAATACGTAATTTATTATATACTTTCATTTTCATTACAAATAAATGGAAAGGGGATATATGCTAACCACTATACTAATACTATCTATTGTTATTATCTAGGGAACATAGGGAACACACCCTTCTACTCAAGCGAATTCTCACATTTTTTATACTTATAATTCAACAAGAACCAATTGTTCAGAGGCCATTTTGTCTTTGAAACATGATGGCCGGATGACATATTGGCCAGGAGACAAATTGGCCGGTAGACAATTTGGCCAGGGAACAATTAGGTCATTGAGACACAATGCAACTAATCGAATACGATAGGACAATTAGATTACTAATTTATCTCTGTAAATGTTTATTGAAAAAATAAGTGATTACTTGCAACAACACCTGAAATTTTGGATTAGTAAGATCAAAACAAAATAATTAATATACTTTATATTGCATTAATATCGAAAATATGGTTAGTGTATTTTATTTATTTTACATAATAATCAATATCTCTTCATTTTACATTTATGAAACAAATGTCATTAATATAGGACATATTTGAAAAACTTATTGGTATTATACAGTAAACTCAAATTTACTCAAAGAAAAAAGCAATCAAAAAGTTTTTTCTGGGTTCAAGGAATTGAATGTATTTGAAATAAATTATAGAAACGTCTGATGACGATCAATCCGGATATCTGATGAGTCCGATGAATAAGATAGAAAAAAATTTTATTTTTTTTTATTTTTATTTTTATTATACCATCTCTCCCAAAAACTTGTAGTACAGTGTATTTTAGGCGAAAGGGATTCAACTATACTGATCGAAATTTGAAGCTAAGTTAGTATTTATTTTATTACTTGTACTCACTTCAGAAATGGTTTTTTAACGTCTTTTTCTTCATTTATTAGAATGATGTGATGGCAAACTGAAACGTCAAGAACCGGGGAATTAATTCGTTAGACGTATTAAATAATTTTTATTTATTTTTTTTTAAAATAAAAATAACAAATAACTTACCTTAGAGGATAGTCCAAAAAAACACAACTTACCGATAGAACCTTGGAACCTTTGATTGTAATGTAAGTTTAGAATAATTTTAGTATTTTATATTTCTTATAAAAAACTATCACTAAACTATACCTTTGTAGAATGATCAGGTTACTTAAGATTTTGGATTGAATCGAAACGGATCGAAGGTAAGCATTAATGGAGAAATTTGTTAGTACCTTTTTTTTAAAAAAAAGTATAACATTAACATACGTTTTATATTGCTTTAAATGTTGAAATCTGGATTGGAAGTAAGTCCTACTTTAGGATTTTTGTTTTTATTATTAAAATTAACATTATCTAACTTACCTTTGTAGAACAGTCTGGATTCTTGAAACTTTGGATTAGTATCGGATCTGAGGTAAGAATTTTATTAAAGTTTTTTTTTTTAAATAAAAATTTAAATTTATGAAATTGACATTAACTTCCTTTGTAAAATCTTGGAATCATGGATCGGAGGTGTAGCTTTTTTTTTTTTTTTATGTTGAATCAGATCGAAGGTAAGTCCTAAATAAATATTTCATTGGTAATTTTTTTAAATAAAAAAGAAACTAATATTAATTACCTTGAAGACTGATTCGAAATCTATAAACTTGTAAGCTTGGATTAAAATTAAGTTCTAACTAAAATTCTTTAGTATTTTTATTATTTTTATATTAAAAAAAAAGATAATACTAAACTTACCTTTGTAGAACCATCTGAAGTCTTGGTTGTATCAGATTGAAGGTAAAGATTTTTTTATTTATTTTGCTTTTTTCTTTAAAAATAAAAAAAAACTTACTGAATACTTTTCTAACATTTATTTTCTTTATTTTTATGACATCGGGCTTGAACATACAGACTTTGATGTAAGATGTCTTTATTAACTATATTAATTGCATTTTAAAAATGCTTTTATTTTTTTTGAATGGTGGTTGAATGAACCTGATTTGAGATAATACAAGTGGAAACATTTTTTTATTTTAATTGTTTATAGATAAATTGGAAAGTGATATATAAATATAATTTTTTATTAATTTGCTAATTTGTTAAATAAAGAATAGTAATTAATTTACGTGTCATATGATAATATTCGCAAAATATTCAGCACTTAAAAACATTAAATGTGCCAAAAAGAAATATTTATACATTGTAAAAAAAAAAAAAAATAATATAATAATTAATTTACAATTTAAAATAGTAATTATTATTATTATATAATATATATATTTCTAAGAATTTGCAAATTTGCTAATCTAGGTTTTAAGTTTGACTGAAAATGGTTGTTGCTTAAATTCAAAATAAAACATAAATGTCTATTAATATCAAACAGGTCTTTGCACTTTCGTAATATGAATCCGGATTGTCAAAAACTGGTTAAAAACCGGATTTAAAATCGGATGATGCATCCGGTTCTAAACTTTGAATTCTTTTAAGAATAGTAAATTGTAATACAAAAATTGATAAACTTTTTATTATGGTATTTCACACTTTAAAACATTTTCTAACATCCTGCTTAACTATCTTTTCAACAGGAGAGAATGCGAATTGGAGCTTTAATGCAAATTCAAGTGCAAATGAACGAGAGGGAGAGGTTCGTAAATAATTTTTTTTTTGCAGTTATATGATTACCTATAAAAAATTAAAGTGTAACAATTGAGACATTTAAAACATTTTCTAGTTTATAATATGCCAAATGCAAACCGAAGTGTATATATATGTAGTGATTTGTTGTAAAAGTATTTTATTAATTTTACCACAGTTTTTATTTTAACACTATCTGATCTAATTTTTATAAACACCGCAAATTTATGATAATCGATTTTACGATTTATTTGCGTAAAAATTATGTAAATAGTAAGTAGATCACTATTAAATCTTCAAAAAAGGAAGTAACGAAAGATTATTAAATTTTTGTTATCATAAATATCAAAATAAAATATTTATATATAGTTTTGTTTTAATAACATTATCGTTAATAATTTAGAATTGATTTGGTTAATAATTGCGCTTAAATTTTGAAATTAAAAAATTATTGCATATTTTCACATTTCCCTTTATTTATTTATAATATAAAAATATTAATAAGCTTTAAGAGATATATGAAATTAGAAATTAATAATTCTTAGGAGTACTGTCGTTATGGTTAGTGCGTGAGATTGTTCTAATCAAACAATCTCAGGCACGACTCCTGTTAACGGCAATTGATTGAAATTAGGTGATCATATTGATGTACAAAGCACAGCACATTTGTGACGTAAGTCAATATGTGTTCTTTCAGGCATCTTGTGATCATCGGTATCAATTACAACT
>CAMKVN010001420.1:0-18674 GCA_946474995.1 Funneliformis geosporum | reverse complement strand
ATCATAAATTATAAATTATAAATTATATAAATTGGCTAGCATTACTATTATAAAATTATATATAAAATTATGTATATCTATAACGTATATAATATACTGGTTAAACGTATAAAATCTATGCAAAAATAACGTATACAATATACTGATTAGATGTATAAAATCTATATAAAATTACGTATACAATATACTGATTAGACGTATAAATTCCGTATGTTTTTGCATACGGAAAAAGTCAATTTTCAGTATCTTGTATATGGAAATATTTACGAATTTATTATACTGTTTTTCTACATTTTTTATACATTTTTTAAACCTATTATTTCTGTATACTTTCCTTATACTGATTATTTATAGGGAGCATATTGTTTCGCATCTAAGCAAGAGCAATCAAAACAAATAAAATCATATTCTGCTATAAATTCATCCCTTGGTTTACCTTTAGATAAATAACAATATAAATTTTTAGTAAGCCTAGCATGTTTTTTCCCTTCGCATTTGCTAACTTCTTCTCGATAGCCCTTGGTAATGATAAACCTTTACCTATTGAAGCTATTACCAGTTTCATGTCTTCCTTTTTTTCTTTCAAAGAAGAAAGACATTTTTTTATCTCATTTTATTTAGCAGATAAATATTCCAACACATTGACATAGAGACCCTTTTCTTTGGGAAAGTTATGCTGAATAGATCATGCGAGAATATCCTAATCTTTGAATTTAAAACTAATTTGTGAAGCCTTTTACCACTTTATTCAGCATACTTTCAAGATAAAATGATTTTATCAGGTGATTGTCATACACTAGCACTTAAAAGGTTGCAAAACCTTCATACCTCCCGTAAAATAATGCGTATCAAATAATGGTAAGAAGGCTAAAGTTACTAACTTCCTATATTCATTGATTACATTACGCTTAACCATTAACCGCTGACAGCTAAGAGCATCAATAATGCAGTATTTGACCACTTCACGCATCTGCTTAGCCGTTATGACATTTGTTTTTTTTAATGCTCTTTCATAATATTTATTCTGCAATGAATAAGTAAATCCATTTTGTTGTCAAGATTATACTCCCTTAAGTAATATGCAAGACTACTTTTTTCAGCTTTAGGGTAGAATTTCTTAAAGCAGGATCAGGTATCAATAGCTATGCATCTGGGAATTTTAAGATGTTTTGAATAGAAGTCCCAATCATTTACTTTTATTATATTATACTGATATTACCATTTTGTAATTTTTCTAGGCAAGCCAGTTTCAGTTTGAATGACATATGATTGAACATCCATTCGAGTATCCTAATTTTTTAGCTTTCTCCATAATAAATGACCAATCATATTGCGAATCATTAAAGCCTATTTATATATCTGGAGCTAAAAGTTTTTAACATAATGCAAATGCTTTCAGTAAATTGGTTTGGTCTTCACATATAACTGTAATCTATCATGGGTCTGATACAGTTTCAACATCAATAAGACAAATTTGTTTAATAGTTTGGGATCATCTTTCTAATAAACCGTCATACAAATCATGAATATAACATCATTATTGTATTTTGCATTAGATACCTAGCTAGTTCTTTGTGAACTGTGAGAATGAGAGTATAATCTCGTAAAAATGCTGAGGAAATTAATTGATTATTGTACTCACCATTGCTTATTGGTTTGTAATTATCCACAGATATTCGGAAAAGATAAGCATTTTTTGATGATGTATATGAATAGTTGCGAAATACTGTCTAACTTGAAAGAGGTAATCTTTCTTCACAGGCTACTTTATGATAATAATATTAAGGAGTTAGATCATAAAAAGCAGTACAAATACCAACTTCACGAACTGCTTTTAATGCATTATTCTGATCAAAGTGATTTCATGTTCTCACACAGATATATACTTTCTTTTCTGTATAATATCCTTGAAGTAGGAAAACACAAATATCCTCAAACCCAAACTTTTATGTGTTTTTGAAAGTAGCAAATAAAATGTGTGCTAATGTAATCTTAAATGAAGGGTCCTCTAGGACCAGATGAGGAATAGTTTTCTGGCACTTCAACATCAAAGAAGGGTTTCATGTCTATAATATCTACGATTGTCTTTTGCCTATTGATTAAAATACCACTGATACGTAAAATATAGGTAGACACTCCACTCCATTTATATATTTAGCTTCATTACTCACATCCATAAGCATAAAATGTATGGGTTGCTTTTCAGATAAGCATTGCTGAAGTATAGCAGTCATCCCGTTATCATATTCTATTATGATCTCATTACATAATGGAATACTGGTTATAGACTTAGCGTTATCGTAGCGGACGAGTATTAGGCCAAATCCAGTATAATCAGTTTGGTCAGAAATAATTGGAGTATATATGTTATCAGTTTAAAAGGAATTATATAACATTATATAAATCAGAAATGTTTATTATTTTTTTATTCATCAAAAAAAAGAAGCAATAGCAGACTTAGATGACAAAATGCGAAAGAAGACCAGATGAATTATTACATCAAAGTGAAGTTTTCTTTAGAAATATTATATAAAAAATTGGAAGAAGACTTTACTTTCTAGGTATATACTCAGATGTGGCATAAAGTCTATATCTTAATGATATGTATCTGAATCATCAAAATTATAGGACCAAAAAGAAACGTATAGCAATATGGTAAAAAAAATAGCAAATAAACACATTTTTAATAAGCAAATATAAGGGTAGGTAAGTGTGTAATCTATTATATAAATATTGGCAAAAAATTACCTATCACTAGTATGTATTCAGATGTGACATGAAGGTTTCTGCAGAATTATATTATATAAAAATGGCAGAAGGCTACACTTTTCTAGTATGTACCTAGTATAATATGATATCTAGGGTATTCTTCTCTGTATTCATTATATAAAATATTGGAAGAAGAATATCCTAACACTAGTATGTAATCGGATATATGTATTTTAGGTAATCTTCTATGAAAAAAGCTCTTATATTCAAAAAATGGCAGAAGATATCCTAACACTAGTATGTGCTTAGGTATAGGTACTTTTATAAGCGTATTTATTTTTTCATCTTCTGAAAAAGAGACATATAGCAAGCTAGTAAGCAAATCATAAAAGAAAGACAAGTAGATATGTATCTGAAAGTGAAGCCTTTTTCATAATCTATATAATAAATATTGGAAGAAAGCTTAATCTTTTTAGATATGTGTTCAGCTAGCATAGTTTTCATGTAAGACTTATTCGCTTAATGTCATCTAATACTATTCTATAATTTCAGCTAGAACTTTGAGTGTAATAACTTGACATCCAAGCTGGTATAAAAGTGAACTAAAACTAGCAAATAAATGGAACCTCTTAGACATCTTGCTAGTTCCTTATCAGTTCCTCAACAGTTTCATAATAGTTACATAATATTATCATAGTGCCATTGTGTTGTCAAGCTGAAACCTAAAATCACATACCCAAAAAATCGATCAGTTATACCATAGAGCCAGCCAAAATTAATCACAAATCCTCTGCGCCACCCATCGCCTCTTTTTTTTACACCATTTCAGTATTTTAAAAGGCAACCAATAGGCGTAAATTCTCAATATAAAACTAGCAACCAAACAAGCATAGAGTGTCAGTATCCTCAACATAGAATCAGGTATTCAAACAAGAATAGAAAGCCAATACCAACAATATAGAATTTATAATGTAAACGAATTAGAAACAAGAAGAAAGCAGTAATCATTAAATCATGACATCACCATTAAATTAAAGCATCACCATCTACTGTTAGATTATAAAATCACCACCATAATATACAGGAAACAATTGAAACAATGATATAAATGCAAAAAAGCTACCCATATGTAGGTTATGAAGTTACTATTAGATTATGAATAGTAGGTTATGAAGTTAACACTAGATCATGAAATTAGATTATGAAATCACCACCATATTATGAAGTTACCAGCAGACTATGAAGTTACCATTATATTATGAAGTTACCAGTAGACTATGAAGTTACCATTATATTATGAAGTTACTAGCAGATTATGAAGTTACTTTCATGATCTAACTCAAGTCACATGTGACTTTCATAATATAATTATATTATGAAGTCACATGTGACTAACTTCAATATTTTCATCATCTTGACATAATAAAATTTTCTTTGGTCTAGTTACTAATGTACCATTTTTATTTTTATTTATATATTTACATAAATAATCCATTTTTATTGAAAGAATGATTTGTTTTATTATAGAATAATTTGGGTTTTAATTCTTAACATTTGTTTGGATTTGTTTTGAATTTATTTAAAAAAAAAATCCATCCTATTATAATAATTTTTAAGTTATTAAAAAAATTTGTCATGATAAAAATTTAATTTTTTTGTAAATTTTTTTTCGATGTAGCGCTGCCGTATATGTTGTAATATAATAGGTTTTTTTTTTTTTTTAAAAAATGTGTGGTAGTTTCGCTAGATCTTTATTGAATAGATAAATTTATACCATAGTACAAAACAAATACATGAAAAAACGAAAATTTCTATTTATTCTAATCTAAATTGTTACCAATAAAACTAAACTAAATCAAAATCGACCTTGCATATTCCTAGACTAATTACCTGTAACCTTAATAGTTCAGGGGGAGGGCCCGATTAAAGCTACGAAAATCACGGTTCGGTTCGGATTAGAGGCCAATCCGCTCCGATCCGGGATTTTTGGTTCAGTTCACATTACAGTAACAATAAGCTTTGAATATCCATCAAATTTATTTTCTTTTGTATACACACATACATATACTTATTACAATAGAAATGCAAAAATGAATCTAATTAACATAATAAAAATGTCCATCACAAAGAATTAAGTGCTTGCTGAAATAAAATTAATTAGAAATCAGGAAGTGAAATCTCTAAAGTCTATGAACACATATATATAAACCTTAAAGAATTACGAACCCAATTCCCTTCGGCCTATATGATTATTTGAGCACTTCTTTTTAACAATTATTCCTCCTTTTATTAGTACTTTACAAATCCGTCACAATATCTCCATTCATTCCTTCATCATTTAATATTACATCTACATCAAAATCTAAATCCCAATTAAATTCATCTTCATTAAACTCTTCATTTCCGCCAGATTTGTTTTTATCCTCTTTGTTGTTTTCAGATTTATTATTATTATTTAGCTCATTTTTGACATCCTCCGATTGAACCTTATCAATAGATTCATGTTCTTCTTGATTTTCCGAGAACGGAAGAACCTTTTCTGTCATATCTTCTGGTACAGCAAAAGTACGTTCAGAAATATGCGAATATTTCTTTTTACCGATTGGGTGAGCATATGCACAATCAGGTCTTCGGCAATTAAATCCAAATTTACACTAAATGAAATATTTTATGTTAATATAAAACATAAAAAAATTATTATTTGTGGTTAATTTAATACAAACCGGAATGCTTGAAGTATCTGTCTCCATATCCCATGGATGCATAAAATGACATCCGGGTCTCGCACAGTGAGCTCCGTTACGACATGGGGCCGGAACTTTAATTGTATGGCTAAATATGAGGATATTTATTAGAATAAAGTATCATATACCGGAAATTTAACAAATTTCGAAATAAAATATACACACTTATAATCAATGTGCAAATATGGGCACATTAAATTCTGACAATTAGGATAATACCTGCAGGGATCTTGAGCAGCAACACCTAGGGAATATAAAATATTGTTATATAATGAATATTTTTAAATTAAACCAAAATAATTATAGCAAAATTTAATAACATACTTGCTGCTGGAGAGGGATGTGAATAACAACATTTAGGTTGAGTACATTCAGAACCAAATTTGCAAGGTATGTCAACTAAAGTAGATGTATTAAAACCAGATCTAACAGATGCAGGGCTTGCATGTGCATATAAGCAATTGGGATTTGCACAGTTTTCACTAAATTTACATAAAACAGCAGGAGACGCATTTTGTGCTGAAGGAATTGTTTTATGTTGAGTTACAGCATTCTTTTCACAGGATGATTCTGCTGACATAGTATTTAAAGGTGTGACTGAAAAAGGTGCCTGAAATATTTGATTCATCTTGATAGTATCAGTGGAAATAATATTTGCTGACTTTTTTTCTTTTTCCCGTTGATTTTGTACGTTTGAAGTTTGTTCAAACGTGTTCTTTTCATGTGAGACACTTGGTCTCTGGGAATTTTGTCCAAATACGCCTGAACCAAATGCACCACTTTGATATGAAGAACTTTGTCCGAACATTCCATGACTCATAGGACTCATGGAACCATGTCCGAATGAACCTAAACCAGAAGAACGAGGACCGAAAGCTCCTTGTCCTGTACCATTTACAAATGCACCAGGTCTATATATACTACCACGCTGATCATACGAAACAAAATCTTGATTAGCGGGATGGATATATAAACAAGTTTTAGGAGAATTGGGACAATTAGGTACCATTCTACGAAAATAAAAAGGTAAATTAAATTTTTAATAAAGTAAAGTATGAAAGGAAAATATAATATAAATTAAATACTTACGGACAAATTTCAGTAGGATGATGAAATTTACATGTAGATCCGAGGTCACAGTTAGGCCAATGGCGACATCGAGAAGTTTTTGGAGTAAGCGTTATATTGTTATTTGAGTCTGATGGAAACGGTATTGCGTTCGTATTTGCAGCACTGGACCCTTGAATAAAAGCAGGATTAATATATGCAGTCATTAGACCTCCTTTCTTTCCCAGTCGATCTAAAACACTTATTGGTTGTTGTAAAGGCCTAACATTTTGTTGTGAAGGCCGCCTCTCATTCACTACAATTCATGTGATTTATTTAATCTTAATACTAATTCTAATCCTAATTTTGAAGTCAATATTATAAAATTTTACCAAATATTTTATAATTACCATATCTACTACGTTCATAATCTGGTGGTGAAGGTATATATAATCCTTGATCATTAATTCGATGTTCGAATCCTACTCGTGAATATCTATCTTGACTATCAAATAAAAGATCATATTCAACTTCATTCTCGACTCTGCGAGATTTTATTTTTTGATCCTCTTTATGATAATCCATAGTAGGACTATAAGGACGTTTAGAATGACGTTCAGATCTATCAGATCTATATGACACATTTTCCTCTGCAAGTAATAGTAACTATAAAAATTAGATTTCATGTGAACTTTTAACTCGAAGCTTCCATATTTTACTCTTCTTACCTGACCTCTCTCCAGGATGTCGTGCACTTTTACTTGCGTCCTTTACAGCATTCATGAATAATCGTGAGGTGGCGGTTTGATTATTTCCACCCGTTCTCCTAAAAAATTAGTTTGTGAAACATTATTGAAAAAAAAAACTGCTACACCGAAAAAGTTTATTGAAAATACCTTTGTGTAGACTTTCCATTTACACTTCCAACAACTGATCTAACGCGTTGTGATTCCATAGCCTCGTTAGAATACATTACGTTGTCAATACAGCAAAGGGTTAACAGGTGAAATGATCCGCACGATAATATCGAGGAAAGTAATAAAATTATTTTTTATTTTTGGACGAGGCTATAACTATATAACATTTGACTAAAATCAATTGTTCGATAAAATCATATGACCAAAGGATTATCAAATTTTTGTAATCCATGCATACTACGCGTTTAATTTCTCATTTTATATAAATAAATTCAAACATAAATTTAAACCTTAATAATAAATTTTCACCAATTTATTCGTTTTTTCTAGTTCGTACCTAGTTATTGATTCAGTTAATAAAAAAGGTGGACTAGTAACAGACGAAAAATTCGGCTCCTTCGATAATCCAAATTTTGTCTCTAGAAAAATGTTGCATATATTCTCTCCTTTCCCCATCCTCCTCCATAAACTTATCTTTATCTAATTGTACAAGAGTCAAGATTGCAAACCTGCCATCTTTTAGTGCACCAGGATTCACAATCATAGTTTGGCCAACATGCGAAAGACCAAATGGATAATGAGAATGACCATGAATATTAATTGTGATATAATGTTGAGATGGTTCATTTAGGGATAAAGGTGACCGTGAAGCAATCGTATCGCGTAAAACTTTACTGATAATTATTACATCAAAGAATTAAATAAGAATCAAAGAAGGCTTTAATTAATTTGATAATTTGATTATTACCTTCCTGATTCAATCGCATCAGAAGGTTGTAATGGATACATATCCACGTCGGTCGTTCCGGCCTTGGATGGTCCAAAGTGTGTCACGAGAATGATATCATCTTTCTCAACTTGATCAATTAAAGTTGGTAGTCTTTCAGCAAGAAGAGTTTCGGTATCTTTTGGACACGCTAACGAAGAAGAATAATAATAAATGAATGTATTTAAAAAGGGTGAAAAGATTTATGAATCTGTGTGTTTTACCTGGCCAAATTACGGTCTCGGGAGAGTTCCTCTTCACAGCATTTGTTGATCCTCCAAAACCCACAATGCTTAATCCAGGTGCTAATAGAGGCAAAGAAATATCAGATTGTAGAATTTGCGAGATGAAGCAAGCAAATTATTTAATTGACCTAATTGGGCGGATTCATTATGTAAATTCTTCGCTATTGGCTTTCCTTCGCCTTTTCGATATTGATCACTGGACCGATGAAAACAAATATCGGGATCATGATTCCCTATTTTGATAAGTAATTGCGTAATTAAGTTTTAACGCATGTAAGATAAAGGGTGTTACAAGTAATAATTACCAGGTATGTAATATAATGGCATGCCAAAATTCTGGAGAACAGAAATAACCTCGTGAAATTCTTGCACATCCTACAATCAGTAACGGGTAAGATTATATCAGAGATAAGTAATCAAGTGGAACATAATAAAAAAACCTTTTCCGTAGTTAAAGGCGTTAAATAATCCGCATTTACAAGATCACCAGATGCGATAATATAATCAATTCTTTAATAAATGTTTTTAGTTAATATGATATCACGAAGCTTATTACACTAAATTTTTAAAATTTTACATAACTTTTTCAATCGACCTTTTTGAACCAACCAATTTTGAAGTTTTTTGATGTTATCTAAACGATAATGAATATCGCTTATAAGAAGAAACGTACGATGCATTTGTATTCAAATAATCAGTTTTTTCACTTAATTAAAAAAAAATGGTTCGATTTTTTTTTGGGTAGATCTTATAGATATGTCGTTTTCACCATAGTTATTGGTCTTTTGTCATAAGTTAATTTTCTAAACAGCCCATAATATATTCGTTTAAAAGCAAGGATTAGACGTCATCATGATATCAATTATAGATTAGATGTTCAGATATTGATTGATTTTTATATAAATGGAAAAATTTACCCTTCTTCCGTGCGCTAGTTTTTTTATTTATTTTATTTTATTTTTTTTTTGCACATTTGTTCGTTTTGAATAAAAGAATTTAAAATGGTTGTCAAAGTTGGTATCAACGGGTAATAATAATCATCTTATTAATTAATAATTAATTTTTTATATCAAAGAATAATAATTTTAAAAAATAAATTTAAAAAAAAAGTTTCGGTCGTATTGGACGTCTCGTTCTCCGTGCTTCTTTGCTTATCCCTGAAATCCAGGTTGTGGCTTTGAATGATCCTTTCTTGGACCCTGAATATATGGTAAGACCCTTCAAAAAAAACACGATATTTTAACAAATATTAACCTTAAGTTAATATTCAATCCTTCATTTAGGTTTATCTTTTCAAATATGATTCCACCCACGGCCGTTTCAAAGGTCAAGTTGAAGTAAAAAATGGGAAATTCGTACTTAATGGTCGAGAACTTACCGTCTTTACGGAAAAAAATCCTGCTGATATTAAATGGGGTGAAGTTGGTGCTGAATACGTAGTTGAATCAACTGGTATATTCACAACTATTGAAAAGGCCTCAGCTCACTTGAAAGGTAGATATTAATCAAAACATTTGTTTACGCGCTTTTATTCATTGTTAACAAAAAAAAATATTTTTTTATTTGATAGGGGTATGTTTCTTTTTTTTTGCTTTTGATTGAATTCGCAAGCCTGTATTAAATCGAACTTATACTAATTGTTTCTATCAGGGAGCCAAAAAGGTTAGCTTATTTAAAAATAATTCCGGTTTTAAGTTTCACAATACTTGCTATAACTAGTATAACATCATAATAGGTCGTTATCACTGCGCCCAGCTCTGACGCTCCGATGTTCGTGTGTGGCGTCAATTTGGATGCTTACAAACCCGAATACAATGTGATATCTAATGCTTCTTGTACTACAAATTGCTTAGCACCGCTAGCAAAAGTTATCCATGACAAATTTGGTATTCTTGAAGGTTTGATGACCACAGTTCATGCCACTACAGCCACTCAAAAGACCGTTGATGCTCCATCTGCCAAGGTACTTAACGTTTAATTTATTATTATTGTGTATTCTTAAAATATTTAATTCTTATATTCTTATGTTCCTCTATTTTAGGATTGGAGAGGTGGAAGAGGTGCAGGTGTGTAAAAAGTGTAAATTCATTTCCTGTAGGCATCCATTAATTGTACTTTAATGATTTTTTTATAGCCCAAAACATCATTCCTAGTTCTACTGGCGCAGCGAAAGCCGTTGGGAAAGTGAGTTTCATAATTACACAGTCTGTCATATGGATATAATTTTTTAACCGAGCATTATAATTCATAAAATAGGTTATTCCATCTTTGGATAAAAAACTTACTGGTATGGCTTTCCGAATTCCCACAGCCGATGTCTCAGTTGTTGATTTAACAGTTCGTTTGTCGAAAGAGACCTCCTATGATGAAATCAAATCAGTTATCAAGGCAGCTTCTGAAAACGAGTTAAAAGGAATCCTTGCTTATACTGAAGATGATGTAAATATTAATTATTTACAGAATCATATTTATTTTTATTGTTCAATTAATTTATTTTTACATTCATTATAGGTCGTATCCGCAGATTTCATTGGTGATACTCATTCCAGTACTTTTGATGCCAAAGCCGGTAAATAAATTTAGTTTGTCCTAATCAAATATCTTTATAAAATTATTAATTATTTTTTTCATTATTTAGGTATCCAATTAAGCCCCACATTTGTCAAACTAATAGCGTGGTATGATAACGAATGTGAGTAATTGTTCAATCTCCGTGTTCTTTAATTATACGAACAATCATTAATTTTTTTTTTTATCACAAAATAGTTGGTTATTCTCTTCGTGTTGTCGATTTGATTGCTCATATTGCCAAGGTTGATGCTGCATGTTAAGTATATCGCGTATAAATTTTTTAAATATGTATAAGTTACGTTCCACCGAGTTATTACTACTTTACAATTCTCGATTGTTTAATAAAAATATTAAAAATTATTATATGGAAATAAAAATTGAATATATTTGCTTCAAATACTATTAAAACATACAGTATTTTCTACCCATTATTTTAATTCGAAAGTATATTATTCAAATTGTATATTGATTACTTGGAGATCAATATTCTTTTTATGTGAATGCAAAAGTTCATAGTAGCATTCTAATAACGACGAAAATTACATTAACAAATGTTACATTTTATATAACTTTCTTTTAAATGAATATCTAACTTTAAAGATTGTTATATTTTTTATTAAATTTTTTATTATTTAAGAGAAAATAATCTGGAATAATAAAATAAATAATTTGCTTATGATATTAATTAGTGGTTAAGAAAAGAAATGGTAATTCATATTTACTTTTGAAAAATTAAACAGAGAATGGTTTAACCTTAAAAATTTATAGTATTAGATTTAAAAAATGAAAATAATTAAAAAAATTTTCTTTTTAATAAATTAAATAAAAAAAGGTTAAATATCAATAATCATTTCATAAGATTTTTTATTAAATTTAATTTATATAATACATTTAAGCTTAATTTTTATAATAAAATAAATTTCATATAATTAATTAATTAAAATTATAAAATTTATAAATAATTGAAAATTAAGTAATTAAAATTCTATTTTATATTAATCTTATTTAATTTATTTTTAATTTTTTTTTTTATTATGAAAATCTAATTAATGTTATAATAAATTAATTATGTTTAAATTTGAATTATAAAAAACTAATAATAATCTTTATTATTTTTAAAATAACATTTTTTTTATTTATTTTATGAAAATTATTACATATTACCAGTGGTTAATTATCACTGGTATCACATGTTTTATATATATATATATATTATTATAGTGATTATAGTTGAATAAACATCTAATGTGGTTAGGAAAGAGGTAAATCTAATCCTAATTTAAAGTCTAGTATGATTATTCATAAGTTTCTGCATAGGATAACACTAAAATCTTTATGAAGCAACCCACTAAGATACTATTGCGGATGTTATCGCATCTACAACCTTATGGTTGCAGGCTTCTTTTCACTTAAATGTGACATTCTGTGTATCCTTTTTGAGGAATGTCACAGGTATCTAAAGGTCTAAATACTACCAGAGATGGATAGAGTGATCACTTTAAGTCATATTGAAGCGTCACTTCTATATCTTTATCTAACTAATGCTATGAGGTTCATGGAATTGCGTGACTACGAGATTTGTTCAAACAGTAAACTAGCAAGATGACCAAGTGCCTATATCATGAAAAGGACCTAGAATCAATCCTGACTTCTAACCCTAATGATAGTTTAATTAGACAATACTGTGGCATGCAATATAATTTATTATTACTGTTGATCTAATCTACTAAATTCTGGTTAATCACTTCTTTAATTTATATACAATCTTATGACCTAGAGGTCAGGTAGACAAATTTTCAGGTCAACATCAGGTTGGGTCAAGCTTATGACCTAACCTAATAAAATTTAGGTCAACCAATTAAATTAAATAAAATAAAATATTTAAAAAAAATTTTTTTTTATTTATTTTTTTTTAAAAACATCTTTAATTTTATTTAATATACTTTCTTTTTATATTATAATAAAGTTGTTTGTATAATTACTTTATAATTTATTATAATCAAAAAGTTAAATTTTAAATTATAAACATTTTTAGCAATTACATTGTTCAACAAATTAATTTTAATTTTTTTTTGTCTGTTCAATTACTTCAAAGAGATATATGAGCACTTTGGTCAATAGAAATCGACTTTTGTCGCATAAGTAAAGTTGCTCAGTGAGTTCGAAAATATGTGTTTATAAATTTTTATTATTATTGGATTAATAATTATAAAGTTATGAATGTTTTTTGTGATTGTATTATCTCTCGAAATATTTTTTTTTTATTCATTTAGTGAATTCAAAGAGCAATTTGAGCACTTTGGTCAAAGAAAAACACTTTTGTCATATATGTAAAATTGTTTAGCAGGTTCAAAAATATATGTATATAAAATTTTATTATGTTTGGATTAATAGTTGTAAAGTTATAAACGTTTTTCATAATTGTATTAGCAGTCATCTGATTTGCAGATTTATTGCAACTTATAATTTTAAATTCTGCAGTTAAAATAATTATATTAGTATCTTTTTTTTGAAAAATAATCAAATGTAAAAATGTATCTATATTTTTTTATATTTTTTTAAAAAAATATTAAACAAAATTAATAATTGTTTAGTTTTCTTTTTTAAACAGGTTTGGTCAGATCAAGTCAGGTCAATATATATTTAATTTAGGTCAATTTTATATCTGATCTGACCTGACCTTATCAGGTTAGGTCAAATCAATTACCTGATCTAATTTAACCTGTTCGAAGCTCTATAATCATATATAGAAATAAGAACCCCTACCATGTGAGACGTAAGATTGTATCTATTACAGACTAATCAATAAAGGCCAAGTTTCTATCAATCTAAGACTTTATTTGCATCTACATGTTCTAATGACGTGTGATATTTAGACATGATCAATATTGATCAAAACTAGATTTGTATGCATGTTAATATATACGCTCATCATTTTGGCCACATATGAAGTTCTTATGAAAATCATTTAGTTTTATATATCAGCTGATACCTGAACTGATAGCCTATCACTATGTAATAAAACATTAGCTTATAGAAGGCTCACAGTTTAACTACTGAGCTAGGGATGCTGATCCTTATATTACATGTTTTATATATTTATATCTGATATTCCAAAGGATCATATATAACATAATTTATAGTTATTCAATAGCATTTTAAGATATTATATATAATTATCAAATATAAAATGTGTAAAATTATATGATTGATGAGTATTAAATTTATGCAATTATAAATATGAAATATGCAAAATAATTTATTTGATTATCATTAAATACAGCACAAAATTATATAATTATAAAATAATTTACTAATTAAGCTAACTAATGTGAAAGAATAAAAGTGCAATTATTAAATGTGTAATTATCTCCTTTAAAAATCCTATTTAATTCATTTAAATCAGTATTTATAGTATTTTCCTGCAAATTTGTAGATTCTTGAAGTGGTTGATTATCGCTATTATCTATAATAAATATTAAAGTAATTTAGTAAATTTATAGCAATTATAATATACAGTATAATTATTTATACCTTTTGCATATTGAAAAGCAAAAGTAAATGTAAAAAACAATTGATTGTCTATTAAATGAATATCTTGACCATTTTTTTTTAAATAATAGATTAGTATTTTAATAAAAATTAGAATATATTAATATAAAATTAATTACCTTCATCTAATACTTTATTATCAAATAAATTATTAATAAGACTATTGTTTGTTCTTGTGATTTTTCTTTTGGTCGTTTATAAGCATGCAATCTTACTAAAGATCTATGACATGATAAGAACATTCATCTAAAAATCCCCAATCTTTTAAAAACTGAACTATTATACATCTTAAGCTATAGTTTATTTTTTTTGCTATTTAAGTTAATTCAACATTCAATAAAAATATCTTTTAAAAAGATTCGTAAATAATTTTCATCTATTAGTTGAAGCTTATACACTACTTTCCTAATATAATATAATCTTTAAAATAATTAGAATTTAATTTTGCTTAAATTAAAAAAATAATTATCATATCATTTTAATTAATATATTCTTGTAAATAAAAATTATTCTTTACTTTTACTGGTCTTTTAAAGAAATATAATTCATAATCAGCTTGAATTAATAGATTATATAGAATTCTTAATTTTTCACTATTTTCTTCTCCTACTTCACATTGATTGATTTTAGATCAATAAATCAATACATCAAATCCATTATTATTATACCAAAGTAAAAAATCTTGAAATTTTAATTTGTAATGTTCTCCAATTTTAAGTTTAAGTAAAATAAAATTATACAAAAAAATTCTTTTTAATAATTCCTATGAAATTCATATATTAAAACTGGTGATGCAAACATAGTCTGAACTTCTTCATATTCTAATCCATCACTCTTTTTTATTTCTCCTTTATTAGCATTTTGTAAATCTTTTAATTTTTCATTAATTATAAGATAAAAATCAAGACATTGTTTTCTATTAAGTAAATTCAATCTTTTAGTAACAGAATGCTTATTAAAACAACGATTTAGAAAATTAATACATGAAATGATAGAGGATTGTAAATATTCTTTGCCAGTTGTTATTTTCAATCTGTTTTAAATTGCTAATAGTTTCTAATTTATTATTATATTCTACTTGTAAACGAAATTCTTCAAAATGTGATATTTAGTTTTTTGTAGATTTGTGAGTATTTTGAATATAAGCATTTTGTTTTATTTTTAAAACTTCTTCTTGAGTAGATAATATATAACTTCTCAAAAAATAAAATATATTTTTAATATTTATATAAATAATATTTAAATAGTTAAAATTATTTACCTTATTATGTTGCTTCTTGATTTTCATTATTTAAACAAAGAAATAATTAAATAAAAAATGATAACAAAAAAAAGAACGAAAAAAATTTTTGAGAAAGTTTATTTTATTAAATATTTTAAACTATATTGCATATACATGATCATTAAAAGCTTATCAAATAACTATATAGTATTACATGTATTATTTATTACCTTATATAATGCTTTTCTGTTTTTATTTTTATTATGTATTCTAGAGACTTAGAATTTTTGCATTATTAAAAATATTTGTTTTATCTCTTAAATGTTACTGGTCACATGAGGTAATCAAAAACTTTAATTACTATTGATTGATTTAACACTGTAATGATTGCCATCAGTAATAAATAGCAAACTCATTTTATTATATAAAAAATATTTTTAGTTAGTTTTTTTTAATAGCATTAGACAAATTTTTAGTATTATTTGTATTATATAAAACAAATAGAATTAATGCATATTATATATAAAGATATATCAGCTTAAAATAAGTTAACTTGTGTCAATTTTGAAATTCATTTTAAATTTAGCAGATCATGAATCTCTTGAGTTTAGAACTATTTTTAACAAATATTAAAAATAAAAGCAGAACTGATTCAGAGACTGATGCTTAAATCAATTTTTCATCATATTTTATTAATGAAAACCAAAGTAGAACTAATAAAAAACTAAAACAAAACTGATAAGCTAATTTTTATTTTTAATTATATATAATTAGAAATTAAATATATTACCAAATTCTTTTAAAATAATTGCAAAAATTTTATAATAAGACTAATATTATATAACTATATAAATAGCTATTTTACCTGAAATTTTAAGTTTATAAGTATTATGTAATATGCTGAATGATATAAAAACTAGTGAATTTTCATAAGATTAATAAAGACTAATGTATATAATACAACTTCTTTAAGTTACTCAAATAAATAATTGCAGTAAAGACATGAATATCTATCAAAATACTTAATAAAATTAAATTCATAATTAAA
The DNA here is from genome assembly GCA_946474995.1 of Funneliformis geosporum. Lineage (NCBI taxonomy): Eukaryota > Fungi > Glomeromycota > Glomeromycetes > Glomerales > Glomeraceae > Funneliformis > Funneliformis geosporum. The sequence goes on along the minus strand of CAMKVN010001420.1, from coordinate 1,853 downwards.
TTTCAGATAGAACTTACATATACTATATATACTACTACCTTAATAACTTAAATATAAGTATTAAAAATTTGTTTTATTTATTATATGATAATAAGTTAATAAATATTAATTATAATTTTTCTTGTAGTTATATTTTTTATAATAAAAATTGGATTAAGCTAAAAAAATATGTATTATAGTTTAATTTAAATTAGGATTATATTATATATACATTACATTTTCTTTTTAAACTCTGTATTTACAAATCATATTTCTCAAAAATTCATCAGATATTTTTTGATTTTATTATATCAATAATATTTGTAAATATAATATAATACAAACTATAAAGTATATTACTGTAATAGAAGAGTCAACTGCAAATCATATAACAATGAAATAAATCACCTGATCTACTATGCCAAGTATCTGCTATATCTGCTATATCTGCCAATTCTGGCAGATCTGTTAAATACGTCAGTTCTGCACAATATGCCAGAAATCTAATATATGCTAGATATCTGAGAAATGGCAGATATTTTAGAAGTAAAAGTTACATAAAGACCTATAAGATGCTGGAACCTTCTTTTTCATTAATAATTAATTAACATTAATAATCGATTACATATATTATATTCTTTATTTTATTATTTATATTATCAAATTTCTTATAAATTGGGTAGCTTTAGAACTTCATAAACAATAAAAAATTTACTTAGTTTTATTGTTAGTAAGATAATTACTAAACACATCTGTATGCTAACAAATACACTTATAATAATTATTCTATTTAATAAAAACTCTAAATTACTTAACCCATAAATCATACTTTAATTTAAAATACATTTGATCGAAGAAGCTTTCCATAAATTGCATTATAAGTCTTAAAGCTAAATCCTTTGTTAATCTTACGTCAATACTAATTTTTAGTCATTAGTATCATAAGATAATATTACTATTATAAAGGAGTGGTTATTTTCTATCATCTTTTATATTTATTTTTAAAACTATTAATTTATTTTTAGCAAATTCATTATGTTGTTACTTATAGATACTTTTTGAAATTTCTTCAAAATAATTTTATCATATCTTTTACTATTATTTTAATATAGTTTAGCTAATTTCAGATTTCAGAGTTTTATCGTATCTCTTACTATATTTTAATATAATTTTGACTGTTTATTAATTACTTTTTTTAGATTTTGTCTCTTATTTATATTGCTACTGTTATTAAATATAATAATATAACTTTTTTAAATGAGTATATTTAAATATTAAAATAGTTTATTCTTTACCTGCTTAATAAAATTTTATTTGTTCATCAATTATTATGATTTATATTAGAATATATTATAAATAGCTTTGATATATAAGTTTCATATTATTAGAAAATGAATTCTTTATAATTTTATTAGAGTTGTTTTTTATTTTTATATAATTTAAAAAAAATTGTCAAAGTATAAGTCTTAAGTATACTTTTCAAATTAGTTATAATATTTTATAATACTTCTAATAGATTTTTTTTAGTTTAAACAATTAAAAAAAATAGGTTAATAATAAATAATTAAAAAAAAAGCAATAGTTATTTATTATTAAATAAAAAACAAGAAATTTTCTATATATTGAACTGTTATTTGTAAACTAAAAGCATTATTTTTAAAAATTTATTCAAATTTAATAGTATCTAAACTGCTAGGTTAGTTATTTTAAGAAAAAGTCTGAATCTAAAATAGGTGAGAATGACATAGTATGAAAATGTGTAATCAGTTGGTTTTCTTATATAATGACAATACAGTTAACCCTTGATATAACGAATTTTATGTCCTGAAATTCAACTTCGCTATAGAGCTATAGTGAATTTTTTAAAGAATTTG
>CAMKVN010001419.1:0-18675 GCA_946474995.1 Funneliformis geosporum | reverse complement strand
AATTAGTTTTAACCTATATATGTTGCAACTTATAATGTTGCAACATATGTTACAACTAATTTTAGCTTATGTTGCAATATTTTGTAAATTTGAAATCAATTGCTGTACCATCTTTAATTATAACTATACATTAAATCAAAATAAATCATTTTAACTATCTGAAATGATTAAAATAATTGAAATATTGAAATAATAAAAATGATTTCATATCACATGATTATTTATATATAAAAAAAATCTAAAAACAAAAATGTATGATTCTAATCTATATTATTTCAATTTTTATGAAAAACTACTATTCAGTTTTTTATGACTAAATATTATTCCAATTTTCATGAAATAATCACTATTTAGCTCTTTATGACTAAACAGATCTAATAAGTTATATTATATCAATTTTTAATTAGCTAATATTGAGATAATTATGATTGAATTATCGGCTAAAATTATAATTCAATAAATTCTACTTTAAATAAAAAGATCTGGATTTTGGAAATATGATTGTGATTATTTTGATATTAGGTAATCCAAAATCAATAATATTTAGCTCATTTAAGGTTGCTTGGCGAAATCAAGAATTTAAACAGACGTCTAAATGGTAAAGGTAAAACTTGGTTAAATTATATTAAAATCTTATTAAAAAATCTGTGAAATTCAGAAAAAGGTAAAACTATATCAAAACTTATTTATAAAAATAACAAAACTATATCAAACACTTAGTAAAAATTTAGCAAAACAAAGGTTTAAACGTTTAATCAAATTTAAAATGAGTTTAGACAAGCAACCTTAAACTCATTGAATTCATCTAATCATAAAGAATCGAATGGTAGTTATTTCATAAAAAACAAAGTAATATTAAATGAAATTGTATATTTTTTGTTATTTTTAGATTTTTTATATATGAAAAATCATATGATATAATATTATTTTAATCATTACTTTCTTTTCAAATTTGACCTTCAAAGTCAAAACATTTTAACTTTTGGGTTTTCATTTTAACTTTGTAAATAATCATAATCATAACAATAATCATATTCACTTTTAAAGAATAAATACTTTAAATACAAAAAAAAAAAGTAACAAGATATATTTTTTTCATTATATAAAAGTAAAAATCAATTAAAAAATGATTGATATAAACTGTAATTATTAAGTTGAATTTATAAATCATATATAAAACCAAATAATGTTAATATTCAAATAATAGTAATCTAAGAATAAATACCTAAAGAAATTATATATAAAAATTCAATAAATTGATATTAATAATCTATTAATAATCTAAAAAGTAAAAATAAAACAAAAATAAATAAAAATTTAATTAGTTAATTTAATATTAATATAATATAATATTATCTCAAGTATAACTTTATAAAAAAGAAAATAAAAATGAAATTTCACCAAAAAAAAAATAATAATATTTTATATTAAAGAGCAATGAACTAGTTAGTCTTTAAAAAGTTTATACTTAAAATGTTAATGTTTAATTAGAATTATAATCATGTCATTGATATCAGAAATATGATACATATAATTTGTATTATTGCACATTATTCAATAGGAAGAAAAATAGGATAATAAAATAAAATAAAATTTCTTCTAAAACAAATTTTCTTAGAAAGTAATATCTGGATAAGTTTTATGTAAAATCTCTCTAAATTTCACGTGAAAATAGTTTTTTCTAGACAGATGTAATTATAGATATAATATATATTATCATTAATCAAAATTATTTCTTTTAGTTATAATATCTTTTAGTTATAATATTTAGCAAAATTTTAGTTAGACTCAAGATTTGATAACAATTTGACTGGTTAAAAACAGTTAAGCTAATTTTTACAAAAATTATAAAAATATTCTAAGAGTAATCATCCTAAAAAAATGATAAAAATTATGCCTAAAGGAATAATATATTCATTCTTAAAGAAATAATAAAATTGTTTCTAAATATTTATCTTTAAAGAAACAATAGAAATCATCCTAAAGGAATAATATATTTATTCTTAAAGAGATAATAGAAATTATTAGAAGTTATCCTAAAAGAATAAAATATTTATTCTAAAGAGATAATAGAAATTGTCATAAAGGAATGATATAATTATTCTTAAAGAAACAATAGAAATTATCCTTAAAGGAATATCTGTTCCTAAAAAAATAATAGAAATCATCTTAAAGGAATTATACATTTATCTCTAAAAAGATTATAGAAATCTTCCTAAAGAAATGATACATTCGTCCCTAAAGAAATAATAGAAATTGTTCAAAGAAATAATACATTTGTCTCTAAAAAAACAATAGAAATTATCCTAAAAAAAACAAACAATTATCCCAAAAAGAATAATACAATTGTCTTTAAAGAGAAGATAGAAATTGTTTTAAAGAAATAATACATTCATCCCTAAATAAATGATGATATTTTTTCATTATTCTAAAAGAATGATTTTGTTATCATTCTTAAGAAATAATCAAATTATGAACAATTTTTATTATTATTCTTAAAGAACAATTAAATTATCATTTCTTTTGAATAATTTATTATTATTCTTAAGAAATAATACATTAAAATAATTTTTTTTATTATTCTTAAGAAATGATCAAAATATAGTTTCTTTTAAACAATTTTATTATCATTTTTAAGAAATGATACATCATCATTCCTTTAGAACAACTTCTTTTATCATTCTTAAGAAACAATTTATCATTATTTCTTTAGAATAATTTTGTTATTATTCTAATCAGATAATATAAAATCTTTAAAATATTTATAACGAATTATTTTAAATGAGTAATAGATAAATTTTTTTTAAGAAGCGATTTTTTGGTTATTTTTTATCTCTCCTTTTTTTTATTATTTGAAATTAAGAATTTTTAACTTTTCTTTATTTTTTTAGGAAACTCTCATTTTGGAATTAAGGTGACTTTTAACTTTTTTTTCTTGTTTTTTTTTTAGGAAAATTTTCTTTTCGAAACTAAGGTAAACCTTTAAAGTAAATAAATCAGAGATAGTTTTTTGGTAATTTTTTAAACAATTTGACAGATACTGATAAGTGGATTTGTTCTTACAAATATTTTTAACAAATTTATGAATTGCAAGCAAGCATTTAATACATATTTCTTTAAAGGACCAGTTTATACAAATTATTTTAAAAAGGTATTTAGATAGTAAAGTCTCCAAGATGATTAGATATTCTAATCATCTTGGAGGCATGACCTTCGGTCGCTTCTAAATTTTTTCCATTTATTTGTGATGATGATATTAATCTATTTATTTAGCTCTTAATTTGCAACAAGACTTTTTGAGCCGGTTGAGAAAAATACACAATATGAATTTGAAGAAACAAATAATCCAAATATTAATCTGGGAATAGATTAGGTGTTGATGCTAAAAAAGAAATTCACAATAAAAGAACTTTTCAAGCAACGTGAGATATAACAAACAATACATTCTAGGTATAATTTGTGAATTTATGAAATTTCTATAGCAATGCATTCAAAAAATATTTTAATGAATGTTCATAATTTTTTTTATAAAAAAATGATGCTTAAAATCTAAATGTTATAAAGCGTTCTGGCCAATTACGTAATCATTTTTTCGGGGATGTAAACACCAAATCACGTGGTTAAAAAATAATACAAAAGCGAATCCGAATCGCGAAGTTCCTACACATTACAACTCACAACATGGCCTCTCATGTGGTAATACTTATTCCTGGAGGAAAAAGACAAACAGTAAAGACAACTCCTGCGATGCCATTGAAGCAGATCGTCAAACTAGTGTGCGATAAACAAGGTTATTCAGATGTAGACAAGTATGGATTAAAGTAAGTAGTCGTTCAGATTGTTAAGACCTAAAATTTACAATCATGAAAATCAAAAAAAAATTTTTTTTTCCTAAATTGATACATTTTAAATATTACATAGACAGAATAAGACTATATTGGATCTTTCTCTTTCTATTCGATTCTCCAATCTTGCTCCTGGTGCAAAACTTGAATTGATTAGAGTAACTACGCCAAAAGGTAAAAAAAAAGAACTTTTTACGCGATATATCATACGGCATTATCTAATTAAATATATCTATACAGTTCATAGCGAGGTTACAATTGCTCTGCAAATGGATGACGGAGGAAGGATCATTGGGAAGTTCCCACCGACAACAAGTTTTTGGGATATATTATTACACTTTGAAAATACATCCCAGGACAGGTGAGTTATTAGGAAACCTTGCTTATTACCAAATAACAAAATCTAATTAGGTTACTTATATTACTTCTAGATCATTGAACCTTACGAAACGAACGGCACAAGCACCTCAAATCAAGAAAACACTTTGGAAAAAAATGGGCGGCAAATCGAATGATAAATTTGTTTACCAACAACCTGTGTGCTTATTATTAAATCAAGAGGTTTGTATTTAAAGTTGAACATTACTTTCATTTAGTTGAATTTCTCATTTTTTTTATAAATTATAGTATGGGACTATTCCATTACTTAAATCAACTACATTACAATCTGCTGGAATTACTTCTGGCAATGCGGCATTACGTATTTTATTTCGACACACCGAATTAAGTCTTGATGATGTTTTGGAGGAAATTAATACCCCAATACAGTCATCGACTTCAACGAATCCAGATAAGGAAAATAAATCAGGAACATTGGTTCAATCAACAATTCCACCAATATCATCCACTTCAAAAGTAGAACAAATTGAAACAACTGATTTGATGAAATCAGCTGAAGGATTGGTTGATCCAGCGAAAACAGTTGAAGGAACGGTTGAATCAACGAAACCAGCTAAAGAAATAGTTGATCCAACGAAGCCAGTTGAAGGAATGGAAGATCTAACGAAGCCAGTTGAAGGAACGGTAGATCTAGCGAAGCCAGTTGAAGGAACGGTTGATCTAATGGAACAAGTTGAAGAAACGATTGATCCAACGAAACAAGTTGAAAAAATTAATCCAATGCAATCAGTTGAAGAGACGATTGATCCAATGGAGACTGAAGAAACAATTGTTCCAATGGAACAAATTGAAGAAACGATGAAACCATCTGAAGAGACGATTTATCCAATGGAAAATATTAACGCTACGATTGATTCACAGATTGAAGAAACAGTTCCACCAATATTATCCACCTCAAAAATGGAACCAATTGATATGCAAATAGAAACTGGGACTACTAAAACAGAAATTGAACCATCCTCTATTATACTATCCAATTCAGAAACGAATACGAACGGATCTGTTAAAGGCCAGTTTTCTAGGGATGTTAAAGTGTTTAATCCTCCACCTGACAATGTAACATTATCAACACAGAGTAAGAGCAAAAAAAGTTTTTTATTTTATTTTTTTATTTAGTGAATAGAAATACTTATTATGGCGTATCATATAGTTGATCTTCCAGATTCTTTCTATGAATTGACTCCTTCAGAATTACAATTTTTATTGGCAAATCAAAGCTCTAAACGAAAAGCCGAAGAGAATGTTGGATTCAAAACGCATTCTATAAGAGAACAAGAAGAAAAGTCAAGGGAACGTAAATATCCGAAGGTAAAATATTTATTACGTTGCCTTCATCACAATTTCACACAGTTAACTTTTTTCTTTAAAAAAATATATATTAGACATTGATTCGAGTAAGATTCCCAGATAGTTTTCAAATTCAAATGGCCTTTTTATCCAAAGAAACAGGTATAATTTACAAATTATATTTTATCATAAAAAAAACAACAAATTAACTAATTAATTTCGTTTTTATAGTTGGACAATTATATGAGTTTGTTAGAGATGCTTTGCGAACTCCACAGCGCGAGTTTTATTTATGTATCCTTTTTATTACGAATGATTTTTAAAATGGCTGATACTTAATTAAATACAAATTGTAAATCTTTAACTTTTTAACTTCAATTCTTTATTAGACACGAGTCCTCCAAAAAATGTACTTTTAGATATGTCTGTATCATTATATCATGCTGAATTGACACCTGCTTCAGTTATATATTTCAGTTGGACAGAAAAAATTTCAGGTGCGATGTTAATATATTTAAATTGGTTTTGTGAAGGTTTTAATTGATGATTTAACTATATGAATATATTTTATTTTATAAGATTCAGAACATATTTTATCAGATGAATATCTTAAACTTAGAGAAGATATTCCGCATCTTACTACCAATTCAACTAATGTTCCTGAAAAATCTGAACAATTCAATGATAAAGGCGCCCATGTGCTATCTGAACCTTCGCGTCAACAAAATCAGGAAGAGTTGGTTCGAGGACAACGATCACACGCTCGTGGAGAAAGTTCATCGAGTCAAAATTCAAAAAAAATTCCGAAATGGTTAACGTTTGGTAATATGAATATTATTTTTTTTCTCTCTTATAAATCATTTTAATTATAATGACTTTAATGAATTTTTTTATAATGTATAGGAAAAAAGAAATAACAAAATCAAGGATTATTACATAATCAAAAGAATATAAAATTAATTTCATTCATTATTGTAATTCTATTTCTGCAATTTAGAATATTACGATATAATAATAATTCAAACATGCATGATAATATTCTTAATATTTGTTGTTAATAAACAAAAGATTAAAATTGCATTATTTATTTATAAAAATGTTGTTTTAAATTGTTTAGATATGGAATTTAAATTATAAACAAACCAACTAACTTACATGCAGGAATAAATCAATAAATCACAGTCCACATGAAGATTATTATAACATATATATTTTTTAATTAAAAAAAAATCTAAATCTGCCAGAGATTATTCATTATTATCATATAAGACCTGCCTCCATTTGCCTTTGAAAATATTTGACAGTTTCACCTATACCCTGTTTTACTGGCCACCTAGGTTTCCATCCAAGAATTTGTTCTGCTCTTGAAATATCCGGTCTTCGTTTTTTAGGATCATCTGTTGGTGCTGGTAAAGACTTGATCTTACAGGAACTATTAACCTCACTACGGATAAGCTCGGCAAATTCACGTATTGTATACTCATCTGGATTACCTAAATTAACAGGTTCCATATAATCTGTATTCATCAATAAAATCATGCCATCTACCAAGTCATGTACGTATTGAAAAGAACGCGTTTGAAGACCATCTCCATAAATGGTGAGCTCCTCTCCTTTAAGAGCCTGCATGATAAAATTACTGACTACGCGACCATCATTTTCATTCATACGAGGACCGAAAGTATTAAAAATACGAGCAACTCTAACATCAACATTGTCTTGATGCATGTAAGCATAAGTTAAGGTCTCTGCAACTCGTTTTCCTTCGTCATAACATGCCCTTGGTCCGATTGGATTGACGTGGCCCCAATAAGTCTCAGCTTGAGGGTGTTCTTCAGGATCACCATACACTTCTACCAGATTTTATATCAATTTCAATGATGAGAAGTTTTCATAAAGTTATATTGCATCACATAATAAACGGAGAACGAGTTGAAATATAAATGTAGAAATTATAATCATAATAATTATACATGCCTGAAGTAGAGGTTAACAAAAATCGAGCTTTAACGCGTTTAGCAAGACCCAACATATTGATCGTGCCCATTACGCTAGTTTTTACAGTTTTAATAGGGTTATATTGATAATGAGGCGGTGATGCAGGACAAGCCAAATGGTAAATTTGATCCACTTCAATTAAAAAAGGATCAACCACGTCATGGCGAATCAACTCGAAGTTGGGATGACTAATCCAGTGGGCAAGATTATTTTTACGACCGGTAAAGAAATTATCAAGTACAATAACTTCATGCCCCATTAACATCAATCTATCAACCAAATGAGATCCAACGAAACCAGCACCTCCAGTTACTAGAATTCGTTTCTTTTCGCCTTGTTGTAACGATTTAACAGGTAGATGTGATCGTGGTTGAAGATATGAAATAGTTCTTGTTGTTGAATCAAATATACGATCATGTGGTTGCTGAGGAAGATATATATGACGTAAAAGTTCAAGTGGGACTATTGATTTAACGGAGGCATGGCCCACTGCTATTATTGTTTTACCGTCCTGTGCAAAGATCTGTTCTGAATTTGTGTCCCAAAACCATTCATTACGTTTTAAAGTCAAATCCTCTTCTGTGTTGTCACGTTCAGTTCTGATGGTTGAATTGATCTTACTATTATTAGGTCCCGTTAAATTCTCGGTAACTTCTAGATTTCTATTTTTACTAGAATTATTGTTGCTATCATTATTAGCAATAGATATAGATATTTCTTCAGATATTATTGTTAAGGGAGAACGATCTACCATTATATTTATATATATACCTATTTTAACCTTCAAATTTTATTAAACTATTCAATAGAAAAGAAAAAAAAAAAAAAAGTTAAAGAAACAACTACTTTTTTTGAACTGATTATGTAAAACACGCTGTACGCTTTATGCATAATTTTATAAAAAATTAAGATTTTAAACATATTTAGAAATTCGCGTTCACATATATATCAAACTTGAATTTATATAATTTCGAAACCTTCTAGATAAGCTAAACTTTATAATAAAAAAATTTAATGTTATTTCATTTAATTTCAGCTTTTATAACCACAGCTATCGTGCTCTTATTTATCTTGTTACTTATATATACGGTAATGTTAGAATAACTTCATTGATTTGATTTTGTTACATTTGTAACATCTTTCTTTTCTCATGTTAGATATGCCTTACTTGGTTTGTTTTATCCCCCACGTTTCAAAGCTACTTTGTATTTCTTCATTGGCTTAATTACCCAAATGGTGATCAATTGGATCAACCTGAATGTTTTGGTTTTCAGGGTTAGCAAAATAAACTCCATTTGAATTGTTTTGTTTGTTCTTCCTATGTTCAAAAGGCATTAATTTTGTCAATACTATCTTCCCTTCAATTAATAGCGTTTTCGACGCGTCATATTTGGGTCAGAACTCGTGATAATGTGAAGCTTGGTATGTCATGATGTATTAGTATAGTCTTTCGAATTACATAAAAGTATTACTTTAAAATTCAAATAATATATATAGGCGGCTGGCATATACTTTCTAGACAAAGTATAAAAAAACTTATACCATCTCTTCGCGCATTCGAGATAGAGAATGGTGACCAATCTGAAGCATTATTTGAACAGAATTTAAAGTCTTCAGAATTGGTCATCCTATATTTCCATGGTCAATTAGGTAATGTTCGGCAGTTGATTTTTAAGGTATTATTGAATTCTAATATCGTTTATTATATATATTCAATTCAGGAAACCGTGGTAAAGAAAATAGAGTTTTAACTTATAAGGTAACTAACATTTACCGATCGGAAACTTTGATAGTTAATTCCGAAACCTATAATGATAATAACCTTTATGCTTTAGGCGCTTCAAATCGCACTTCCAACTGCGGATTTTGTGACAATTGATTATCGAGGGTTTGGGGATTCTGGTAAGTTGGAAATTTTCTTTAGAATAATAAGATAGAATTTGCAGATTCGATTGAAAACATTACTTAATAACAGTTAATTAATTAATACAGAGGGTTTCCCAACCGAAAATGGTCTCCTTATTGATGCGAGAGCAGCTTGGGATTGGATTTTAGAACGTGCCCCTGCTAAAAAGATAATCATATATGGACATTCGTTAGGTAATATACAATTCCGTTAAAGAAATGCAATCAAGATGAAAACCCCTTAACTTATATTAATTATTCAATCAAGGTACTGGGGTTGCGATCCAATTGGCCCGCCAACTTAGTGAAGAAGGTATGGTGCAAATGAGACGTTGTTTCAACTATACGTTATTTATATAGAATTTATTTCAATGCAGGAATTACACCACTTGCATTTATTATTGAATCTCCATTTACATGTATCCCTGAGTTGATCGCTTCTTTTCGAAGATTACCTTTTTTAATGCCCTTCACTAAATACCCGGCTGTCATAGGTAAAGTAATATATTGATATTAGCAATATTTTTTTTTTGTAAAGATTAATAAAATCCTTTTCCCTTTATTTAATTAGAATATTTTAAGGAGAAAGTTGTACATCGATTTAACAATATGGAACATGTAAAGGTATATATATAACAGTTTGGTGCATTGTTTTAAGTTATATGAAATTGATTTATTTACATTTATCCAATATATTTATTGTAACAGCATCTAAATGATATGCCAATATTTATAATTCATTCTCATAAAGATGATGATATACCTTTATCTCATTCGGTTACATTATTTCAAGAGATTATAGATTCCAGACAAATAAAACATCGAAAGATTGAACCAACATTTATGAATTTTGTAAGAGAAGGTACATTATATGCGCAACCTGATGTTAAAACGTGGTATTTGCAAGCATTACATGCTGCACATAATAATGCACACGGATGGGAATTTGTAGGAGAAAAATTACAAGAATTCTTAGAAGCATTCTGTGATTATAAAAAAAATTTTTCATCTAATACTAGTAGTAGTATTAAAAGTAAAAATTTTGTTGAAGATAAATCGTTTGATAGTGAAAATGAAAATAAAGAAAAAAATGACAATGGAGGTGGTAATAGTGCTGTTGAAAAGAAATTTGGAGTTTTAAATGATTAAACTTTTCAATGTAATGAGTAAAATGTACTACTAAATATTTAAATGTTATATAGATCAACCAAATCTATGAATAGAAATTTATTTGTAAGAATAATTTTATAAATGATAATTATTTATTATACCTATTATTAAAAAAAGTTTACTATTATTAAGCAAGTTAATAATTTTGTTTATTATATTTATTAAAATTAATTTAAAATACATTTTTGATATATATATATAAAAAAAAAAATCTATCATAAATTTTGTACAAGATTTTTGGCCAAATAAAACGATGTTTTCTCACATAATTTTTTATTGTAGGTGATTAAACATTATTATTAACAGTGCATATCGAACCTTGAACCCTCATTTCGTTAACCCTTTTTCCCAATTAGGTTGTCTTTTCTTCTTGAGTTGCTTATAGTATTTTTTGCCTCCACTTTGTTTAACCTATAAATATACAATAGTCAATTATTTATAAATTCACAAATTAAAATATAATAGAGATTAATAAGAAAAAAATGGGTTAACCACCTCTTGAATTTCGGAGAACTTTCTCTTAAAATAGCTCTTAGATTTTTCGTCTGCAAGCAATTCATCTGCTATGGTTTGCTTTCGTTCCTTTCGAGGTATTCTAGAAGAAAAGAACTCCGTTGGCCCTTCTTTTATCGTACCAATCTATTAAATAGGCGAAAAAATTGGAATATTATTTCAAATAAATAAGACTACATATTATTATAAGAAAAAAAATTTACCTCGAAATATTTTGGTAGTCCTTTTGTATTATCCTTTTTATAAAATCTTTTTGGATCCAAAACATTCCTTAATTTTATAATTTGAAGATCACGCTTTATCTCGGGAGTGATTTCAGGTTTTTTCATATCAAACCATCCTGGCCCAATTGTTGATTCTCGTAGCTATCATAGGTAAATTAATAATTAATAATATTTTCTTTTTTTTTTTTCGCTCGAAAATGAAAATTATTAAGGAAATTTTCGAATTAAATCAGTGTAACTATGACTATTTATAAAAATCTAACATTACAGAATGAAACTTCAACACGAAGTCATTTAACTGCTCTAGAATTATTAGAATTGTCATCATTTTCAATTCTTTTAATTTTCACATTATTTCCGATTTTCCTCAACATACCTTTTGTCTTTCTTTTTTACTAAGCTTTGCACATATGTCTTGATCATCATCGAAAGTCATGGAAGATGATATAGTTTTCTTGGAATTCATTTGATTCTTCTGTGACGAATTATCATGAAGAAAAATTTCATCTTGTCGAAGTTTAACAATACCACTAGGATGTTTCCTTATATACAATTGTTCATCAATTGAAATACCGACATTCAAACTTGGGAAACTACAAAAACATAATAAATTTTAGTTTTGCAATTGTTATCCGACAATTTAAAAGAAAAAATTACCTAAATTTATCCCGCATTTCTTTATTTATTCTAATATATTTTACATATATATATATATATATATATCGAAAAATGGTTAATCATGAAAAAATTAATACCAATAATACAATTCAAACGACATTCACTTTTTATTTATTATACTTTGATTTGTTTGTAAAGACTCTTCAGCCTTTTTTAATAACAAATCTAACTCCTCATCGTTCTCGCTGCTGTCTTCGACGTTTTCTAGACCATCGGTCATAGCATTGTTATGAACTTGTTGTCCAACGTCTTTTGTATCATTTTTATTACATTCACCCGATCTTTCCAGTGCCTGTTGTTGTGCTTCATCCATACTTTTCTTTTGTTCCAGTTCTTGAGGTTGTTCTTGGTTCTCAGGAGAAAGCACTTCAAACCGTTCTAGAATTTCGTTGGTTGTTGAAGTAATAGCTGCTAGAGCTTGTGAACGTGTCTTGAAATAAAAAAAAATTATATTTGAAATGTAACGTTGTCACATGATAACGTAAAAATTTTCACCCGGCATTACGGTATTAAGAAATTAACCATGCGACTAATAGGATTTTTTGTGAAAGTATGGGTCAAATTGAAATTCTCTCAAAAACTTGGTTAAAGGGAGGGAATCTTGGTCATAGATACCAAACAAATCTTTTGAACACTCATTTGGTAGCACAAAGGATTTTTCAGATTTTCTCTTAATAATATGGTACAATAAAGGATAACAAATTATATATCATACAAAGTTTCCTTTATTATCTTTACTTGATCCGAATGGCAACATCGTTAGATAAATAAAAACTTTAATAAATCAAAAAGTAATGATATAAAATTAGTTGTACAGAATCTTTATGCATCATAAATAATAAAGTTTTAGACTACACATATTTTCATATGAGAGACCTCGATGATCGAAGCTAAAATTAAATCATCGCCCATTGATTGGCTTACTCTACTACCTTTTTTTTTTTGATTAAATTAAACTCGATTAAACTTGTTTGTTATTTTGTAATTGTTCAATATAATGATTACCTTTTTTGATTTGTGATGGTGTTTAAAAATTTTACCATACTTGAATCATGAATTTTTTATATTTATATGACCAATGATGACCGATGTCCAACAAAATAAAAACAAACTTTAATATTGCTTTTATTGTTGTGAACCGTTTTTTTTTTTTTTTTTTCACGAAAAAAATAAAATAACAAAAATTACAAATAATGAGTAACGATTCCTCTTCCTCTTCTTTAAACCCCCTTAGCGAACCGGAGGAAATTCACAAAATTGTTCTATCATATGTACGTCGCCTTGAAAAGGTTACAAAGAACATCCCAGGCCGGAATCCAAATGATATATTTATAACAAACGACCAAAGGGTTTATATGAATGAAATCGCAAAAGCTGATCCGAGTTTACTTGACGTTACAATCCGTCGTTTTATTATGCAAAACAAGATTAATGAAACTTCCAAAAACATAATACAATTACGTGAGATCCTTACGGAAGAATTAATCAGGGTTACTGTCAACATACCAGGATATAGTGATGAAGATGAAGAATGGGAATGTTCGCTTAGTCAAGCTGGTGAAACCTTTCTACCTTCACCTTCACCTTCACCTTCATTATCCTTATCAAGAACTTCTACTTTTGATGATCCTTGGATTACGCAAAACCATTCAACAACAAAGATGCCGGAAGAATTTGAACAATATGTTAAAGGAATTGCATTTTTGGATAGACATGAAATTATTCGAATACTTAAACCTTTTGGGCCAATTGAACCCTCATATATTCTTTGGAACAAGATTCAAGTTAGATCTGGTGTAGAAATACATAAAATTTTACGTGAAGCTTGCAGGAATTACTTTTCAAAGCTTTCAAATGTGAACATTTACCTTGAAATGGCAAAATTAATGAATCGAAGTCTCGCAAATATTTGGTCTTTGAGCTTAAAAGAATTTCCAACAACTGGACCCAGACTTCACGTTCTATATTCAGGGAATGTGTCACTCAAAGAGAACAAGTTGTGCTTAACATTAAATCCACCAAAAATTGGTGGCTCCAAAAGGTATTACAGATTATTGTCATCTGAAAGATTCCTTCATTTGAAGGTTAATGACATTGAAAACTTGAGTGATGAACAAAAAACAAGCTTGAAACGACTCTTGTTATTCCCTCTATCATTAGCAGGAAGAGTGTATGAATTTTTATATGCAAAATCTGATACTTTGTATTATTTTGCAACGAGTGGGTCAAACCTTCCTGACCTTTCAATTTGGCAAGTGATTAATTGTAACTTACCAATGGAGTTAAATAAAGACATGACAGTAACCAAGTTCTATTCTCGGATATCCTTAGGATTTTCCAATACTACTGCGTCAATTATTTTTGAACCAAAAGAAATTCGATATGTTGAAGATATTATAATCGAAGGGCATTGTTTTACAGATGGTTGTGCTGCTATATCTTTGGCCGCTATGAAGGAAGTTGGTGAAATTTTGGGATGTCAAGAAACCCCTTCCGCAATTCAAGGAAGAATCGGAGGAGCAAAAGGTGTTTGGTACATTGATCCACGCAAGAACTTTAGTAAAGACAAGTGGATCGAGATACGTGAATCTCAAATGAAATATAAACATCATTTAGATCATGAATTCGATCATTTACGAACTTTAGAGGTTTGTCATGTTGCTAGTTCTCCAACGTTCCCTGGTACTTTAAATAGTCAGTTTATTAGAGTTTTATACAATGGTGGCGTTCCCGTTGAGGTTTTTCTTGCAAAAATGAGAGATTACGTTGAAAAAATAAAATCCGATGTTATCGGTTGTGATGACCCACGTACATTAATTTCATGGGTTACTGATAACTCCTGTATCATGAAAAAGAGACTGGAGGTTTTGAACGGTCATTTCAAGGAAATATTTTCAGAAGATGATGATTTCTCGTTTGGATCTGATGTATATTCTATGTCAGGATTTCCGGATAGTCCATCTGAACAATGCATTCAGATGTTACAAGCAGGATTCACCCCTTCGACATGCCCTTTTTTGGCGAAAAAATTAAAATCCGTGCTTTCCTCAAAATTAAAGTCACTCTCCACCAAATATCGAATAGACATTCCTTTGTCTCGTGTCTTAATGTGTATTGCTGATCCGACGAAAACTTTGAAACCGGGTGAAGTTTTTATTCAATTAGATAGCGATGCGGGACGTGATAAATACACCGGATTGCTATTTGGGATTATTGAAGATGAAGTAATCCTGGCAAGGAATCCATCTTGCTTACCTTCCGATCTCGTAAGAGTCAAAGCAGTCAAAAATATGCACCTGTGCAATTACTTTAACGTAGTCATATTTCCTGTAAACGTTGCTTCAAAGGGTGACTTTTCATTAGCAAGCTATATAAGTGGAGGAGATTATGACGGTGATAAGGTAATTTATTTTTTTGTTAAAAAAGATATTTTGTTTTATTTTTATCTTTCTCACAATTTTTAATTTATAGATTTTCTGCTGTTGGGATCCTCAAATCGTCAAACCTTATAAGAATTCTCCACTTTTACCGATTGATCCGAGAGTTAAAAGTGCATTTGACGAAAGCAATCAAACAATCGATGAGCTTTCATCTACAAAGTCGAGTCAAATCGAATTCAAATTACAGGGAATTATTTTAGACAATTACTTTAAGGACTTGGAAATGCCACGTGGTCTATATGATTATTGGCATCGACTTCAATCCTCCGAATACGGAATTTCCAATGAGCATTCAATTTACCTCGCTCAAATGTGCGCACAACTTCTCGATGCTACTAAACAAGGTCTCACTATTAAACAAAGTGTTCAACAAAGAGATAGTGAGATGTTTAAAAAACTTAGCATTCCTCATTGGATGGGAAGTAAAAGTCGATCTCAATCGAAACGACAAGAAAGCAATGGAAATAGCTTTGGAGTTCGAGACGTAATGGATTTATTATGCGTTTCAATTGAAAATGAGATGAGTTTGGTTAACGATAAGGGTTTCTCAATAATTGAAATAAAATCAGAGCCAGATGCACATATCTATAATTTCTGGTATAATGAATTAATTCGTGCAAGACAAATGGAAGACGATTTATATCTAGAGGATCTTAATTCGATTTCAACGTATGCACTACAAATAGTGCAGCATTACAATAGAAAGTATGCCAGGACTTTTGAAGATCGGGATCGAAAAGAAAGCGAACAACCTTCAACGTCAAAACATCAATCAATGTTTTCAAATTCATCTAGTTTGAATGAAGAGTTTAGAAGTATAGATCATGAATGCTTAACAAAATTTTTAACTACACCACCGGTTGAGAAATACAAGAGCGATATTTTTAAATTTTTGAAAAGTAGACGATCTGATATTGTTGAAAGTGAATTTGATCCACTTTCCATATTCGAGCTACAATTGAAAGCTGCCTCATTATACCTTTCTTCTGTAAATAAAAAACCAGATGGACAAGTTAGTTGGGTAATTGCATTTCGGATTTTATGCAACATTAAATCACAAATGTTAGAAAATGAAAAACATTTGTTTGTTGGAGGACCAAGATCAATAATTGATGGCGTTTGGCAAGCCTTGAGAATTGATAAAAAATGGTTAAAATATAAGGATAATGAATCCAACTAATCAATGTATATTATAATTTTATAGATTAATGATCAAATTTTTTTTTTTCCCTAATTCTCATTAGTTTATTTTCTTCTAGAATTAATCGTACTATATTATCGTTTGTTAATTTTAAATAGGGAGAAATTATATAAATAAACCATGACATTTGTCAATTTCCGAATGTATTTGGATCCGAACCAATTTTTTTTTTTAAAAAAAAAAAAGGAAATCAACCCGAAAACCAGGTTTTAAAGGTTCCAGGAATCCGGTTAATTAATTATTGATAAAATTTGTACATATAAAAGTGCATAATTTATCTTTTTAACGTTAACGCTTTGGTTTTTTTTGCTACCTTTTTTTTTTCCTTTATAGGTTACTCATCAACTCAAAAAATCCACTTTTTATCCTTTAGTAAATGGACATTTGTATTGTGTACCGTCCGATTTCAATTGATTTAAAATTACTAAAAAAAAAAAGATGCGAAACAAATTTATCAATGTGTTTGTTACCTTCGGGTAAAAAAAGATAAGATATTTACTTTAGAGAAAAGTAGGTGAGAACCGAAAAATTCAAGACCTTAATAATTAATGTGCGTTATAATATTGATATTTCTTACTATTTCACATATCTAATATTTTATTAGTCTAATTTAGAGTGAGAAGGTTGTTTTCGGATGATATGCCGTATACCGTTAACAGGTTTTCCAACAATAACCGTCGTCTTTAGCTATTTGTTGAAGCATGTTATATTTAAGCCTTTATAATTATTATTCTCCAACAAAGATTTTAAGTGACTTCGCTGCCTCTTAATGATGTTAATATCTTCTTTTTGATCTCTATAAAAACGGGATAAAAAGCAACCAATCTAAAGCAAGCTAAGAAGCTTTATTTGGTGTAAATGTTTAGGATTTATTGTTTCAATAGTTTTCGCCGCAGAATTCAGTACCATAAAACGCCCACAATCAACCGTCATTTTCTGGGAATAATAACCACCAGTTATCTATCATACTTGGAATCTTTACGTTGCCTCAAAAAATCAAAAATCAAGTTTACAAGCTGTTGGTAACCATCATTACATTTACTCTCATCTTTTTCGACACGATAATTTCTGGGGGGTTTTATTGTTATCGACGCATGACGTTCGGTCCTACCCAATAAACTATGATCGTCCGACAAACAAAACGCTAAAACAAATTAAAATATTGATGTACAAGATGTGATGGTTTAATTAAAATAATAAAAATTACGAAAGTAAAATAAAAATAAACTAATTATAGTTTAAACTAATTGTTTGTGGCACGTGTGCCGATCATTTGTCGATCAAATTACCAGATTTTTATAAATTTACTTTAAAATTGATGATCATTAGGTTGTATAAAAGTATATGAATTTTCATTATCTGAAAAGCCAATCAATTATAGTTTTAATGTATTAAAATAAAAATTTAAAAAATCAAAAAAAATTTTCATTGCAAAATATAATTAATAGTTTTTCTCTATATTTTTCATTTTTACATATAAAATTTTTTTATCTATTATTTTTAAAATAGATATTTTTCTACATTTTTAAAATTGATTATATCTTTAAAAACTATAATTGATTGGCTTTCAAATGAAAATTTTTGGCTGATTTTTATTGAAAATTCATAAACTTTTATATAACCTGATGATTATCAATTTTACTATATATTACTAAGTAAATTTTATAAAATTTGATAATTTATTATAGGGTAATGTATATTCAATGCTTAAGATTTTTTGTCAATTATACTCAATGTGAACAAGAAAAGAAACAAGAAGAAAAAAAAGAAACCCTTTAATGCCAAGTTTCTTTCTTCTTGCTATTACTTATGAATTACCATGTGAAAGTACTTACATTATCAGAAGTATTAGAATAACTATCCTCTTTTCTAAGAGAGTTAAACACCTAATATAGTAAGTACAGTCAAACCTTGATATAGCGAATCCTTGATATAATGAATTTTTAAATCAAATATATTAAAATTACCTTATTATAGTGAACTAACCAATTAAATTCTTTAAAAAATTCATTATA
>CAMKVN010001418.1:0-18676 GCA_946474995.1 Funneliformis geosporum | reverse complement strand
TTTACTCATAAGTATGTAACAATTTATCTGTAAGTAGGTAACAATTTAATGTAAGTAGGTTGCAATATATATATATTACAACCAACCTACTTACTATTCCAAAAGCAGATGTAGCATTTATTAATAAAAAATTAATTTTTCTATAATAAAATGCCAATCTAAATATCAAAGGCAGATTTTTGTTAAAGAAATAATAACATTATTATTTTTAAACATTAAAATGCCATTTTAAATGTTAGAGGTGAATTTTTGTTAAAAAACAACAAAATTATTGTTTTTAACATTCAACAAAATTGGTATTTTTAATATTAAAACGCTGTTTTAATTTTGTTAAAAAAATATTTTTTTAACATTAAAATAACAAAATTGTTATTTTTTAACATTAAAACGCTATTCTAAATGTCAAAAGCAGATTTTTGTTAAAAAACAATAAAATTGTTATTTTTTTAACATTAAAACATTGTTTCAAACGTCAGAGGCAGATATTTGTTAAAAAAAAATAACAAAATTGTTTTTTTTAATATTAAAATACTATTTCAAACATCAGAAGTGGATTTTTGTTAAAAAAAATAACACAATTATTATTTTTTTAACATTAAAATGTCATTCTAAATGTTAGAGACAGATTTTTATTAAAAAAAAATAATAAAAGTATTATTTTTTTAACATTAAAACGCTGTTCTAAATATCAGAAACAGATTTTTGTTACAAAAAGCTTTTGATTTGTCAGATATAAATATGGATTTAAATTCATATTTGTTAGATTCAGATACAGATTCAGATACAGATTTGTCAGATTTAAATCAAATCAGATTTTGCTCAAATCTGATCCAATTTGATCCATGCAGAACATTAGATAAAACTGAACAAATATATAGAAAATGTATAAAATTTTAAAATATAACTTATTTATTAGTAAACTAAAATAATTAAATTATATAAAGAGAAAAGGATAATAAGTTAAAAACTTATAATAAATATAAAATATCAATATAATAAATTTATAAATACTATATTTTTTTATACTAAATACTGAAAATCATTTTTTTTTATATTCTGAAAAATATTGAATTTATATATTTAATAAATAAATTATATATGTAATTTTGGTTAAATTTTATATGTATAAACATTAAATTGTATATATATTTTAATTGAAAATTTATACGTTTAAACATTAAATTGTATATATAATTTTACTTAAATTTTATATGTTTAAACATTAGATTATATATGTAATTTTACTTGAAATTTTATATAACTAAACTAAAGATAATTCTTATAATTATTTTTAAATTTTATTTGAATTGTAATCTAATTGCAATATTATTATCTTACAATACTAACAATTGAAAATTAGTATTAACGTAAGATTAATAAAGGATTTAGCTTTAAGATTTATAACATAAGATTTATGAAGAGTTTCTGAAGGTTTATAATATTAAAGTATATTTTAAATATCAAAGTATAATTTATGGGTTAAGTAATTTAGAGTTTTATTAAAAGAAAAGAATTATTACAAGTGTATTTGTTTGCATACAAATGTATTTAGTAATTATCTTGTTGGCGATAAAACTAAGTAAATTCTCTAGATCATGATTATGTTTTCTTTCTTTTAATAAAGTTCTAAAGCTACTTTTTTTATAAGAAACTTGATAATATAAATAAATAAAATAATAAATAATAAAAATAAGAAATGTAATAAAGTCAAACCTTGATATAGCGAACCCTTGATATATCGAATTTTTAAATCAAATATATTAAAATTATCTTTATTATAGTGAACTAGCCAATTAAATTCTTTAAAAAATTCATTATAAGCTTATAACGAAGTTGATATCCAGATCTTAGAATTTGTTATATCAAGAGTTCACTGTAATTGGTTTTTCATTATATACCTGTTATATATTACATATATGACAGATTTAGTCAATCTGACAGATTTTAAAGATCTGTCAGTTTTGGCTGATTGGATGGATTTTGAGGATCTGCCAGTTTTAGCTGATTAAATAGATTTTGCGATAAAGTAAAAATCATGTGATCTATAAGATAGCTTTTTAGTTTATTACAATATTAATAAATTTAATTATGACATAAGTTGTAACACAATTATGACATTTTTTTGATAAAGAAATGATTGATCTTACCCTTTCATCTTTTTTATTTATTATTACTTTTGAAAAGCACAAGAATATTTTAACAATTGCTAATAAATCATTAGCTTTACTAGACTCTTTCTTTTATCAAAAAGATCATTATCGTTATATATTTTTTCATAATTTGAAAACCTCTATTATTAAATTATTAGAAAGCAAACTAAAAATTGTTTTCAAACAAGAAAGTAATGATTGTATTAAAGTTTTTATCTCACAACATATTAATAATTACAAAGATGCTTTCTCAAAAATAATAGATTCTTGTCTTAAAAGTTCCAGGAAGATTATTGTTTTTAACAGAATTTTAATTAACAAACCTAATAATAATTCTTATCTCTAATTAAACCCAAAGCGTTTAAAAATAGTTATTGCTTTACACTTTTAAAAAGTAACAGGCTCATAGAATATAGAGGTTACATATTCAATGATACCTAACTTTTCAAATTTATGGCTATAATAGGAATAATATTATTAACTCTTCTTAAATATACATATCTGTGATCTGTGCTATTTTATATTAATCAGATAATATATAAAAGGTCAAAAGTGATTAAACAATATATGTAAAAAATTTCCAAGTTCTCAGAATACTTAGTAAAAATGAAAATAGCGGTGAAGTGACATGATGTGATAAATAAAAGGATACCCTAATGATTGATATAAAATAGCACAGATTATAGACAAGTCTCAAATATTAATATTAATATTTATAAACACATTCTAGATGCTTCTACTTATGATGAGTGGCTCTTCATTATTAAACATCTGCCTAATAATAAAACTCCTAGTCTTTCTAATATATCTAATAAACTCTTAAAGAAAATAACCTGATTGCTAATAAATATTTACATAAAATTATTTGTGCTTGTATCTTATCTGATTTCATTCCAAAATAGTAGAATTTAGTCAACGTTTATCTAATACTGAAACCAAAGCTATAGAATTGCGATGTCAATAATACTAGACTAATTATACTATTAGAAATAATTCAAAAAACTTTTACAAAAATTCTTAATATACATTTGCAAAAAGCCTTGATTTTACTTTTTATTCCTAATAATACTAATTATATGGTTAAAACTTTTAAAAATTTATCACTAATTATGCACAAATAAAATACAACAATTGTCTTACTCATATTATAAATTTAATTGAAAAATGTTGGATAGATTTTCTTTTTTTCAATTACTTGATAATATTACATCAAATATTAAAAGTAGTTTTATTCATAGTTCTGCAAGAAAAAGAAGATAAATTAGTTATCTTTCTTCAAATGCTATTAATAATCCTATTTTACCTCCTTTTTTTGAAATTCCACTAGAAACCTTAGATGCCCTAATCCTAATATTACTTTACCACTATTACTAGTAAAATGCGTTAATGTAGTTGGTTTAGATTTGTATTTTGACTTAGTGATTACATTTCATATATTGTATCATTCTTTCTTGAAGAAAAGAAATAGCAAAATAATTTGTGATTTAATAAAAATATTTCAGGATTGGATAGCAGTTTTTAATTTTGAAATTATGGTTCTTTTTATTAAATCTAATGCTAATTGATAAGTTATTTTTAAATTAATTATTGAAAATATTATATAATTTACTAATTAACATAATTTTAATTTAATTTTTTTTCTGATTTGTAATTTTTTAAAATTAGAAATAAACCTTTAGCAGCTTTTGTTGCCAATTGTATAAATTAAACTCAAGCTGTATTAGAATTTGATGCAAATGATCCTCTACTTTCACCTGAAATAATTGCAAAATGTGATTATTATAATGTTGATCCTTTTGGAATTTAAGCCTCATTTTAAACAAGCATATCAAGTTGCTTTAGACAAGAGATATTTAATGTTTTGATTCCCGATTTATTTATATTCAAATTAATAGACAAAATATCTTATCATATACTAATATAATTGAATTTCAAAATCTTATTAATGCTTTATTAGCTGAATGAAGCATTTACTGTAGATTGGAAGAAATAATAGAAGAAGGAGAATTGGATTTAGACAATTATTGAAAAGAAAAAAGTCTCACATTACCAAATTTATCAAAGATAGCATTGATTTATATTTGGTTACCAGTAGCTGGAGTAGATGTAGAGCGCAGTTTTTCTAATTACAAAAATATTTTGAGTGAAAGAAGAATACGTCTCTCTGAAAAGTCAATTTCAATGCTTAATTTTTTGTACTATAATCAAAATTAAATAAATTTAATTTTTTTGCTAATGATTTTATATTGCTTAAAAAGTAAATTTCGCATAAATTCTACCAGAATTATAAACACATATTATCACATATTTTAAGGTTCACCGCCACATATTTCTAGACACCCTACATTAAACTAATCCTTTAAATAGATTATTAAACAATTTATAATAAACATTATTTAGTTATCTTTTGACAGCTAAAATTATACAAGTTGTATATAAAAAAGGGTAATAAAAAAAAAAAAATGAGAATACGTCATAAATGCTGAGATCCATGTATTTGTCAGGTTATAAATAAGAGTTCAAAAAATTTTGATCCTTTACATTCGAGAATTTGAAATAAAGGTTTTCTCGGGTAAGAAAACTTGTAGTCGACTCTTTTTTTCAGATCTATCTATTTCACTCAATCGCATCTCGATTGGTCGTTGACTCGGTGACTACTTTATATTCTTAACAACACATTCGTTGGTCAAAAAAACCATCCTTTATTTACCTATCTACAAAATGTCGTCAGCAAAGTCATCAGTCTCAAAACAAAAACGTTTGGCCAAAAAAGCTGCCAAAAACACAAAGAAGCCAGAAGAAACACCCGTCGCGAATGGTTCAACTGAATCAACCGAACTTATTGTAGCTGCCGCTGCTAATGGTTTGTCTTTAGAAACGCTGAGGATCTCTGGTGAAAGAACTGCTACTGGCGTTTTGGCTTCACAGCCCAGATCAAGAGATATTAAGATTGAGCAATATAGTTTATCTTTTTATGGACGTGTGTTAATTGAAAATGCCACGATTGAATTTAATTTTGGTAGACGGTATATAATTTGATTGATTCATTTTAACTTTTTTTTTCCTTTAAATTATTCAATGCTTAACATTCCTTGATAAATTAGATATGGTCTAATAGGTGCTAATGGTTCAGGAAAAAGTACGTTCTTGGCTTCTTTAGCAGCAAGAGAGGCACCAATTCCGGAACATATTGATGTAAGTTTATAATGTTAGTTTCTTTTTTCAATACATTTTTTGAATTGAATTATTGATATTATTTCATTTATAGGTATATTTATTAAATCAAGAAGCGGAACCTTGTGACCTTAATGCTATTGACTATGTTATGTTGGCAGCAAAGAGTGAGATCACTCGGTAAATATTTAAATAATCAATATCATCTGAATTTATGTAATTCCAATTTTATATTAAATTATTAATGTACATGCTTTATTTATACATTAATTTTTTATTTTAGTCTTGAAAAAGAAGTTGAAGACATATTGACTGAAGATAATGGAGCGGATGACATAAGATTAGAAGATTTGTATGATCGTATTTCTGCTCTTGATGAGTCGACATTTCAATCTCGCGCTAGCACTCTTCTTCATGGTCTAGGTTTCAATCAAGAAATGATGGCCAAAAAAACTAGAGATATGTCTGGCGGTTGGAGAATGAGAGTTGCATTGGCAAAAGCTTTGTTTATTAAACCCACTCTATTATTGTTGGATGAACCAAGTAAGTATGAAATAAATTCGTATATATTAGTATTGTACTTTCAACCCTTATTAATATTAATTTTGCATTAGCAAATCATTTGGATTTGGAAGCATGTGTATGGCTTGAAGAATATTTGAAGAATTATAATCGGTAAGTGAGTTCAGTTTCGATAAGGCCAACAATTTTGATTACTAATATAGTCATTTTTTATTTTAGCATTTTGATTTTGGTTAGTCATTCTCAAGATTTTCTTGACGGTGTTTGCAATGAAACTATGCATTTAACTGAAAAGAAAAAATTAAATTATTATGGAGGTGGATATTCTTCCTTCGTAAAAACTAAAGCAGAGTTGGAAGTCAACCAAATGAAAGCATATCATAAACAACAAGATGAAATTGCACACATCAGAAAGTTCATTGCTTCGGCTGGTACTTATGCTAATCTTGTAAGTAAAAAAACCTTTTATGCTGTTTTTTATTTGTGATGTAATATAATTATAATTCAGAAAATTATTATTTTATAATAGGTCAAACAAGCTAAAAGTAAACAGAAAATTATTGATAAAATGGAGGCTGCTGGTTTGATCGAGAAGGTATATGTTTAATGGTTAATTTATCTAAAAATTTATTTTGCTAATTTTTAAACCTTACATTCACAATAAAGGTCGATCCACCTATGACATTTAAATTCAAATTCGAAAATGTCGAAAAACTTCCACCACCAGTTTTACAATTTGACCAGGTGTCTTTCTCTTATAGCGGAAGTACTAAATCGAAAGATTTGTTATACGAAGATCTTGACCTAGCCGTAGACATGGATTCTCGTGTAGCACTTGTAGGACCTAATGGTAATTATTTAATGTGCTCTTTTCTGAATTAAACCTTGAATATAACTTTACTAAAAGGATATTTAAATATTTAAAAATTAATCAGGTGTAGGAAAAAGTACCTTGCTCAAACTGATGATGGGTGAACTTCAACCTACCAAAGGAAGAATTGCTCGACATACTAATTTGAGATTGGCCAAATACAGCCAGCATAGGTAATGAATACGATATAATTAATCTTTCACAATTCACTTGTACATTATTATATTCTAACATGTATTATTATTTAGTGCTGATCAACTTGATATGGAATTGAGTCCCATTCAATATATGAGAAGACAATTTTCTCACTTGAAAGGAGACATTGATGTAAGATTTATACAAATAATTATGTGAATTATGCATAATATATGCATTTTCACTAACGTGTTTTTCAATGTTCATTCATATTTTAGTTTTGGCGTAATCAAATTGGACGATATGGTCTTACAGGCGTTCATCAAACAAATGCTGTCGGAACTTTAAGTGATGGTTTAAAGTCTCGATTAGTTTTTGCCGAACTAGTTTTATCCAAACCAGATATCGTCCTTATGGACGAACCTACGAATCACTTGGTAATTTATTTGATCTTTTGTTTGTCATAACACTTTTTTTAAAAAAAAAATTTTTTTTTTTTTGAAATATGAATATTAACGATTATTCCATATATTTAGGATATGGAAAGTATTGATGGACTTGCAAAAGCCATCAAAGAATTTTCAGGTGGCGTAGTGTTAGTATCTCACGATTTTCGGTTAATTTCTCAGGTAGCAGAAGTAATATGGTTATGTAAAGATCATACAGTAACCACATGGAAAGGAACCATTGAAGATTATAAGAAAAATCTTGCTAAAAAAGTTAAAATTTAATTCTCTCCTTTGTTATTAAAGAAGGTATTGATGAGTTTTGTCAAATAGAATTTGATTATGAACTGTAATGATAAAAATATATATATAAAAAAAAAAAAAAAAAGAACTAAGCAAAAGTATCTTTATTAATAAAAAATATTATTAAATGGGTTTGGAAACTAATATTTAAATATATAATGTACGTAAGTAATTGATTGAGAACATGCTATGATAAGATAAAATAAAATACACCGAAACAATTTAGATTAACTTAATAATCCTATAAATAATAAATAATAAATGAAAATTTTTATAATTAATATTCGATTCACTACTTTATAAAGTATAAAGGAAAAAAATTTTTATCGACTTACTATAAATCTTTCTGGTAAAAGAACAGGACCAACAAGAGTCCAAGAATATAAAAGTAAACAAATCCAGCTAGAAATAACTTTAACCCAAACAGCAATATAACTTTGACCAATAACAATTAACTCATCAGAGCCAGTAGTAGTAACATTATTCCAATTAGTAAGTAACATAGCAACGTACATGGAAGCTATGGCAAAAATTAAATGAAAGAAAGAATAATTATAAGCGACACCATTTTTTTCATCATTACCGTCATAACCATAATCATCATCGTCGTCATCTAAAGCTGAAGCAGGCATAGCGCCGCTTTCAACAGCTGCAGACAAGGTATCAGATCTCATATTGTTTGGGAAACCGTCAGGTTGATTCGTCATTAGAGGAACAGCTGAGGCCGTATTTAATGGATGATAATCAGATTTTGTAATTAATGCCCCTTGTGTAGCAGCTCTTGAGGTTGAATAGGCTATAGCTAAGAAGGTAAATAAAGCACCGATAACTATTGTAGTTGTTCTTGTACCCCTACTCCTCGTTAATGGATTACACATATTATCATCAGGCTCATTTACAACTGCACTCATTATAACATAAGTACAATATATTACAACCATCGAAGCCTGTGATAAACCTGATCTTGAATTTGCCTCTTGTACTGTTGGATGAATACATAATCCAATTACAATTAAACATAATATAAGATTAAAAGTAATAAAGAATTGATTAAGACCACATCCTTTTCCTGTAAAAAATCCATACATAACCCCTGTAAGTACAATTGATCCAATAAACATTGCAATGGTAGATCCGATGAGGATATATTTCCACCTATCATCATTATTTTCCCAATTTTCTATACACCTTTCACTCCAAGTATGAGCAAAGTCTACTAATAGTACTAATCCAACTAATATAAATAACGTTGCTCCAATTAACGCAATATAATTTCCCCAAAATATGAAAAATCCATTAGGAATAAAAAAGGAAATGATTACAAATGTGATCCATAATAAAATTTTTGGTCCCCACCATCTATAAAATATTGAAAAAGTTAGAATAAACATTGTGAAAATTGCAATGAATTTTCTAATTACCCATTTTGAATGGATGCCCGTTTATCACGAGTGTCATAAACTCCGACCACCAAAAGTCCCAAAAAGAGATGGAACAAAGAAAGTGCAAAACAAATACGATGTACTGCGAGTACTCCATAACAAGTTCCCTCTTTACAGTTCAGTTGCAGGTAATCATGAAGAATTTTCTCCAGCTGCTTTATTGCCCAATCAGACAACATGATCCATGCAAGCTATTTTACAAAAGATAAAATTATTTGATTATTGTAAAGAAATGGCTTTAAGAGGAAGAGGAAAGTAATAAAATCCTTACCATCGAATTTAGGAGAAATATGATCTATAAGGATCATTGAAAAAGTTAATTCCATTTGAGTTAAATTTCAAAGAATACGTTTGAAATAATTTATGTCAATACTTTACCGCAAAACAGATTCTTGTAGCTATAGAGTTATTGCAATTACATGATTTAAAGGCTAACGTACAAGCTGCCGCAGAAAAACAAGAAGCAAGGGCAGAAGTTATCCAAGACGCGGCTCCAATTCCAAGACAACTCAAGCCGATTCCCATTTTAATAAAATTTGGTAACGAAAAATAAGAGTTTAAAAAAGTAAATAATGAATTAGTAATACCGACCTTAAATTATCCATATCTATTATGCTGTGTAACTTCTACCAAATTTATATGATCGCGTAATTTTTACATTAACCATCCATTTCATATTAATACTATTTTTTCCTTTCCATTATGACCACAATAAGGGTGTAAGTTTGTAAATTACTTTCGCAGAACTTTAATGATACTTGTTCTAATTTTATCTATTTCTTGATAGATTAACAGTTGGCTCAGCAAATGGGAAATTAACTGAACTTTTTGCAGGAGTTAAAAAAATCATCACTAATTATGGACCTTTTGACTTATTATTGTGTGTCGGCGATCTTTTTGGGGAGAATAACTCTGAATTAGAATCTTTAATTTCCGGTGAAATCGAAGGTAGATATCAAATTTAATATGTACATTTCTTGATTTACATTTTTAATTCTCTTCTCGACTTCATTATAATTTATAGTGCCAATCACGTCTTATTTCATGTATGGTGAACATGATTTACCCGACATTGTAAAAGAACGTATTGCAAGTAATAATGGAGAATTTTGTCCAAATTTGTTTTATCTTGGTAAGTATATAAATACGCGTATAAATTCGACGTTTTGTTTTTTACTAATTTACATTCCCTGTTCAATTTAAAGGTCAAACAAGTAGCATAACCACAACACAAGGAATTAAGATCGCGTTTGCAAGTGGTATATTGAATTCACCTGTAACTGGTCTTCCTAATACGGTGGATATTCTTCTCACACATGAATGGCCAAAAGATATAACCCGACTTTCGAAGAATGCTCCTACGAATGTCGGAGGTTCAGAATATGTAGCAAACTTAGCTCTGTCCGTTAAACCAAGATATCATCTTTCTACTTCTGAAAAGGTTTTCTATCAAAGAGAACCTTATCAAAATTCTCCTTCTCCAAGTTTAATAAATGATGAAGTAGATTCTCAAATGCAATTTGGACATCCAACTTGGTTTATTGGACTGGCTGAAGTGGGTAATTCTACAAAGTCAAAGGTTAGTCATGAAGATGGTGCCAATCAAAAAAAAAAAAGATATCTTTATTAATAAAAATATTTCAAATAGTGGTATTATGGCTTCAATCTTGTTCCATTTGTACATTTATCTCCATCGGCCTTCACGAAACCTCCAGAAATGTTGACAGGATGTCCTTATATATTAGCAGGAAAAAAGAGAAGAACCGGTGATAATAATTCTAGTGTAAGAGTGATAAACTTCCTATCAATTTTCAATGTTTCTTTTATATATATATATATACATATATTGATCCCCTTTAAATAGGGAGGTAACTATTTTTGGGGCCCGGGAAATGCATCGGAGCCATCTACTAAACGCGGTAAACGAACTGAACATGGTAAAACAATTTGACTTTCAATTTTCAAATATTTTTTTTTCGTATGTATATACAGACTCATTTCTTTTTTAACTTAGATATACCTCCTGATTATGTATGCAAAAAATGTAACAATCCCGGTCACTGGATTAAAGATTGCCCTGCCCTAAAAGGAAGTCGTATTAACAAATCAAGACCTCCTCCTTCAAACTACGTTTGTAATAAATGTAAACAAGCAGGTGTTCATTATATCGTAAACTGTCCTGAATACTCGTGTCATATTTGTGGTGATAATGGTCATTCACCTAAAGAATGCCCTTCTAAAGACAATAAATTGTTTAACAAAGCAGGTATACAAATACAAAATATCTTGTATTAAGACTTATATACTGTTTTGTTCCTTAATCTCTTTTTTTTTTATTTAGTATGTTGGTTCTGTCTGTCAAATCCAAAAATAGTCAAACGGTATGTAATTTTTTTTTAATTATTTACTATAGGTTGTATTGATAATTCGAAGCTAATTATTGACATTATTATATGTAAAAAAAAAACCAGTTTGATTGTTTCTCTTGGTGAAGAAATTTATCTATCTGTAAGCATAATTCGATTTCACTTGCATCGTTACACATGTTTTATATTTAACCTTATGATAACTTTTTAAAGTTAGCTAAGGGGCCCCTGATCGATAGTCAAAATGAAAATGTTCCTGGTGGTGGTCATGTCTTATTAGTAGCAATTCAACATTATCCAACTTTTCAAGAAGTTCCAAATGATGAACAAACAAACATGATGGATGAACTCGAAAAATACAAAATTGGATTGAGAAAGTTATTTCATGAATATAATGCAGGTATGGTTATGTTCGAAGTATCTAGAACTGGTGGAATACAACATTGTCATCTGCAGGTTATTCCCATCCCTTTGAAATATGATTCAAATATGATAAGAGAAGCATTTATAAAAGAAGCTTCAGACTCCGGATTTGAATTACTTCCAGTATCATCATCATTACCTCCACACCATTTTAAAGTTGATTTACCTGATGGTACATCATTAATTCATGAAATTAATCCTAATGAGAAATTTGACGTCCAATTTGGAAGGTAATAATACTATTAATCAATTTTAAGTTTGAACTTTTTTTTTTAAATTAAAATTAAAATTAAAAATAAATGGATTTATAGGAAAGTTCTTGCGAACTTGATGGGATGCAGTCATCGTATTGATTGGAGAGCCTGCGAGTTAACTGAAGAGCAAGAACAATCGGATGCAGAAAAATTTAGAAAAGCATTTAAGCCTTATGATCCCATGGCTGAATAATAAACAAGGTTTTTCTGTTCTTTAACAACATAATATCATCTTTATGAACCTTTATACTTTACAACTGTGTGAGAAATAATAATCGAATAATCTTAATATAAATAATTTTAATCTCTTTGATAGAGAAAAAAAGTTATCGAAAGGATTGAAAATTAATCATTGTAAATTAATTATTGGAGTATCAAATTAGTCAATGTCATTTAAATGGTATACATGGTAAAAAATTAAAGTTTTAAATCCACATTCCCACAATATATATATATAAAGACCCGGAAAGAGGAAGTTTGTAATTTAACATCTTTCAAGAATTAAAAAAAAGAGCCAATTTTTATCCTCAACATAAATATTCATCTCCGATCTCAAAAATTCTGATACTATTTAACCAAAATCAGCAATACCATTATGAAAAAAAAAACTTAAAATATATATTTAGAATATAACTCTAAGTATTAATACTTAATACGAGATAAATTTAGCAATGATAATTTGATTTAAATCATAAAAATAACTAAACGCCACCTTTTTGTACAAATTTAGTTTTACAAAATAAGAAGAAATAATAAATTATGACTATTCTGAGGAAGTTTCACAAATTTAAAAAGGGGGGTTGTGTCGATTGTCATCTAATCATACTCAAGCTAAACTTAGCCAATCCGTTACGAATATTCTCAGTATCCTGCATATTCCATGCTCAGCCTACATATGTACAACATTGTACTGTTTATAAAATTTTCTTATATATAACCAGTTAATTTTCATTTTTTTTTTCGTATTTTTCTTACTTTTTTCTTTTCATTAAAAGGAATAATTTTGGTGTTTTAAATTTTAATCTAATTTTTGTAATTATTCTTTTTCCTTTTAATAATCTTAATGATGAAAATGAGAACCAGTTTATTATTCATTGCCTTAGCCGCTATCGTTTCTTTTACTTCGACAAGTGAAGCGGTATGTTCTAATATAGCAGTATACAATTCTTGTAAAGCATCTGGGGATGCTCAATTAAATTCCTGCGCTGACGATAATTGGATTTGTAAATGTGAGGGACGTAAAGGTATGTTAAAATTACAAAATACAAGATATGGCTCGTATGAAATTTTTTATACCTAATTCCTTAAAATTCTTTGCTTTATAGCCCTTCAAAATTGTTACCTTCAATGTACAGACGATCCTGATAAAGTAAATGAGGGAAAAGCTTATGAGGTAAAGAGAATAATATATATAATATAATTCATAAATTTTTTTTTGTCTTCATCTAATAATGTTCGATTTATATCATTCCTTTACTTTTTTTTTAAAAAAAAAATTAAATATATTTAGCCTGCGTTGACGCAAGCCTGTGCGCTGGCTGCTAATCAATCTTCAACTATGGCAGCAGCAGCTCCAACACCACCTGCTAAACAACCAGTAGCTCCAGCAGCAAATCCAACGCCAACTCCAACACCTGAAGCTGCTAAACCAGAAGACACCACTAATAACGATCCTGCCAAAGCTGATGAAAAATCCTCCGCTAATGTCAATAAATTCAATGTTATTATTGCCGCCGTTCCAGTTGTTGCTGCTGCTGTCATGAACCTTTAAAATCTCAAAAGATTTGGACAATTTTAATTCTAAAGAAATAATTTTTTTTTTTAATAATCTATTTTTAATTTTAGAAAAAAAGAAAAAAAGGATGTTTACAATACAATTTCCTTTTTAATATAGACCGTTTCACATAATTATATTGTACACCAAATTTTAATTAAAAAATTATCTAAAAAGGAATCATGTAATAATTGGTGCAACAAACGTAAATTAACGTAAATTGATTGAAGTTCCCTTTGACTATCAAAAATTTGTTCATCCAAAATATACCAAATATCTGTAATATGTGACATGTGGATCGGGGTGAAATTTTTTTGGTGATCCCAATGGTCTATCATTCTAATTTAGTTAAAATTGTTAAATGGTGTTTTCTTAGGGATAAATTACCTGGTAAAAGATTTCGTCATTATAATGTCTACATAATGCTTAAAAATGGTGTCATTTCTATCCAATCAACTTTATGTTTATGTACTATTCGTATGAACTATATAAAATGGTTCCTTTCCTTTTTTTGCAAAAAAAAATAAAAAATAAAAAAATAAAATAATTCTTCAATACATTCCACTTTTACATAAATATAAATTAAAAATGATTGATTTTGACTTAATATCAAAAACGATAGGATGGGTAAGTGTTTTTTTATTGATAAGCAAAAATGCGTCGTTTAATTTTGTGGATCATTACTAATGATATTATATGCAAATATACATTATGTAATAATGAAGGCGTATTTCTTTGCATGGTCTATAAGTTTTTATCCTCAAGTGATCTTAAATTATCGGCGTAAAAGGTATTCAACTATCTCGTTCAGTCATAACTCGATATAACGAACTCCGGTTTACTATGAAATTTTTAAAAATGAGATTTTATTAAGTGATCGTTTATATCGAATTCCGACTTATAAATGATTTACTGTGCACTATAATTAAATATCCGAATTAAGAGCTTTTTTTATTTAAAAAAGTGTTCAAGGATTATCCATAGATTTCCTTTGGTACAACGTATACGGATTTGCATGTTATTCAATATTTAATTTGGCATTCTTTGCATCTGAAGGAATACGTGACGAATATCGATTAAGAAATGGCGATAAAAGTAATTTGGTGCAAATAAACGATGTGGTCTTTGCCCTACACGCATTAACATTGAGTGCCATCACTTTAATTCAAACTTTTATATACAAGGTAATTCTTGAATTCACGTGACGACTTGATCGAGTGTTTATCATAATGAATTTTCTTAAACTCTGTAGAGAGATTCATACCAGCGAATCTCGCCGGTCGCATTCTCATTAATAACAATGTCATTTTTGGGAATATTTTTATTGTTGATTGGAGTTTTCTTTGGAATAAATCAGTGGATTGATTTATTATATTACATGAGTTACGTTAAATTATGTCTTAGTTTCGTAAAATATGTTCCCCAAGTAAGTTTATTATTCATGAAATCACGTGATTGTATTTAATTTATCTTCTCGGTTAAAAGCTTCGGATTTTGTTTTTAGGCGTTCTTGAATTTCAAAAGAAAGTCCACTATTGGATGGAGTATCCATAATATTCTATTGGTAAGAAATGGCCATTTAAACCTGAAAGATTTTTTTTTTTTTAATTGATTGATTTTTTTTATTTTTTTAGGATTTTACCGGTGGAACCTTATCTATCTTTCAATTAGTATTGGATGCATATTTACAAGATAACTGGAATGGAATATCAGGGGCAAGTTATTGATAAAGTAGTTCTCCTTTGGTTGGTATTTTAAAATTCTTTTAAATTAATTCTTTTTCTTTCCTTATGTCAAATAGGACCTCGCAAAACTGTAAGTTTTTAAATAATCCCAGCATCTCTTTAATTTTTTTTTTTTGGAAGCTGATCTTTTTCTTAATTTCATTTGATAGTGGTCTCGGATTTCTTAGTGTGTCATTTGACTTATTATTTATGACACAACATTACGTACTTTATCATAATCCTAAGGATCATAATTCATTAACGGACGAAAATGATGATAATGATTTTTCTAATAATGATGACTTGGAGAATACTCGCTTATTATCATCGAAATCGTTACCAAGATATTTACCATAACTCATTAGAGTGATTAATTAATTGTATATTAAATTATAATGACTTGACTTATAAATTATTTTAAATAAAAGTATACATTATAAACTATAATTAACGGTGTCATATTGTGACGTGTCTTAAACACTTTTTTTTTGTTGAAACAATTTTGAAACAATTGTAATTTCGTTCGCGGTTTCGAGTCCAATGCAAACGTAAGATGATACTTTGAATTGGTTAATTGACATCGTCAAAGAAGTCTTTGGATTTGTCTGAATTATCCGCAATAAATATTCTAAATGAAAAAAAAAAAATTATATACATATATATATATATCATAATTGAACATGTTTTACGTAAAAAATATTATATCGACGTCAAAAGATATATGCATTCCAAATAATGTAGCAACAATCTCTTTAATCAACGTAAATAAAAGAATCATAATCTCAGAACAGAATCTCGAAAATAACAGGCGCAAATAGTGCAAAAAGTCGAGTTTGTAATTTAAAATTTTTCTTTAAACGATAAGTGTAATGGATTGTATTAGCAGTTGAATTGATATAATTTGTTCTCAAGTCTTTGGATAGCTGTTAATAATGGAATGTATAAAAAATACTGAGATGATGAAGGTCATCTATAGCAACATTTTTCTGAAATAAATGGCATTTATTGAATATGTTAAAATCTGATCAATGAGAATTACCAAATATTGAGGGATTAAACAATGAGGTGGTGGATGGACTAATTAAATTAAAACTATGTATAAAATTACTATTAATAACCTTTTTATATTTAAACTTTAATTAAACGAGAATATGGAAATTATGGTTGGGAAAGTTCTCAGCCATATTGTATGGTTGTTGGAGGAAGCATAGAAGTCTGGAGAAGTTTCGCAAAGTGATGAGCAAACAAGGCATCCAAAAAAGCAAAGGTCGGCAAGTAATCTTGTGAGAAATTCGGGTTAAGGGAATATAAGGTCATAGGATAGCTGATAATGTGATCGTGTACATTAGTCCTGTCATAGAATAGAAATTCTTCATGTATCACGGGCTAAAACCCGATATGTATTTATTTTTTTGCGTGTATTAATAAAGCGGTTTTACATTTGTCTCGTAATATTGAATAATTCTTTTGTGTATAAATATAATATCTATCATGTCATCTGAGATTGAAGTATTGATCACTGAGCTTGATGCTAAGAAAACTGACAAGAAAGTTAGGCTTGCCAAGCTTGAAGCTAGAATTTTAAAACTAGAGCAGGATCAGGCAGAAAGAAAAATCACAAATTCCAGACAGATGCATTCAGATATCTAAGGAAATTCTTAAAGAGGAGCCAATAATTGAGTATTGTCACTCTTTCATGCAAGGATTAGAGCTTGATGCCTTCTTCCAAAAATATCGAATTGCATTAGAAGTGCAAGAGGCTCAGCATTGGTTTCATAGCATTAGCTGGTATAAAAATGTCAAAAAACTCAAAAACATCGTTAATCGTAATCAGCAAAAAATATGTATGTTTCAAGATAATAGAATCTTTCTTCTTGTAGTATAGTTTGATCAAAACCCAGAAATTGTTATTTCAGAAAGAATATGAAAAATTAAAGAATTTGTTAATTAAGCATCCAAAAGTTTCGATCTCTTATAATCAAATTTTGAATCCTGGTATCAGGTTCTCAAGGAGAAATATCACTTTGAAGATGGGATACCTCAATGCATCAGATCTAGAAAATATGTCAAATAATCCATTTTTTACTTGTTTGAAAATATTCGAAAGGCATCTGGTCAATTCTCTAAGTATAATATTATGATGAAGAGCCATCTAGGCATGAAGAGGTCCTATACCTTTTTTCAAATATATACAACAGAACGTCATCATCGGTTTTGAATTCATCACTATCATCCATCTCCAATTCTCTATCATCAGTCTCAAATTCATCATCAGTTCCCAAAGTGGACTAAGATTAATAATAAATATTGGTCTTTTCGATTACAGATACGGTCATGAGAAGGAATGTTTATTTTAAGTAAACAGGTCATATAAAATTTGTATCAGCTAGTCGTGATCAAAAAATGCATAGTATTTCAGAAAAATTACTGCTAGCAATAATGAGTATCATGTAATTATAAGTCATTTTGGCAATATATATCTCTTTTATTTTCACTTTACGCGTTATATTCACAAATTCATCCTATAATTTTTAATGGTAAAATAACTTTTACGTGGTTAAAATCTGATGTCATTGATAAGAATATCAAAAATATTTTCAACTCAACTTTAAACACGTTATATGATGCTTGTCCATTAAAAATTTCCCATAGGTCTTTACGTGATTCACTTCACGACACTTTGTATAATAATCAGGTTTTCATTAAGAGTCTCCAGCAAGTATTTACAGTTTTTAAAAATCAAAGACTATCAAAACTATCATTTTTCTCGTCTTCTAAACAACTTAAACAGAAATAGGTCTGTGCAGTTTTTAAAAAATCTCAGCTTTATTCATCTAATGTTACTACCAATAATGTTGATAATCAGATAAATAACAATTATACAAATGATAAATCTATTCGTTGTGATTAAAATTACTTGTCTAAACTCATTTTGGATTTAGCTAAATGTTTAAACCTTTAGTTTCGCTAAATTTTACTAAGTGTTTGATATAGTTTCACCATTTTTATAAGCTCTAATATAGTTTTACCTTTTTCTGAATTTTGCAGATTTTTTAATAAGGTTTTAATATAATTTAACCAAGTTTTACCTT
>CAMKVN010001417.1:0-18677 GCA_946474995.1 Funneliformis geosporum | reverse complement strand
TTAAATATTTATAAAACTCTATTATTTTTATTTATTTTTATTAATATTAATTCGTATTAAAGAAATATCACAAAAAAAAACAAAAAGAGGAGGAATTAAAAAATAAATTTTTTAATACTTTTTTATAAGTAAAAAAGAAGCAACTGGAAAAGCAAAAAGAGGAACTAGAAAAAGAAAAAATAGTTTGGAAGTTTCTTAATAATTTTTAATTTTTTTAATTTTTTATATTAATAAATTTACATGATTTAATATCTATAAAATATACATACATGTTTTATGAACATATTTATTAATTATGAAATATACATTTTATACATGTTTTTTGAACACGTTTATTAACTATGAAATTTATAATTTATACATGTTTTTTGAACACATTTATTAATTATGAAATATACGTTTTATACATGTTTTTTGAACATGTTTATTAATTATGAAATATACGTTTTTATACATATTTTTTTGAACATGTTTATTAATTATGAAATATAGTTTTATACATATTTTTTGAATATGTTTATTAATTATGAAATATACGTTTTATACATATTTTTTGTATACATTTTTTCCCATTTTTTCATATTAAGTTTAAGTTTTTTACCTAATGAAAAAACATATATAATACATTGAATTTCTATAAAAATTATGTTATAAAAAACTTATAATTTTCAAGGAAAATTTATATTAATTTTTTATTGGGATTAATTTATTATTTATGTCTTACCTTTTCACATGATACTTAGATAAAATAATCTTTCATTTTGTGCATGAAAAATTTATTTATAGAATTATTGTAGAATAAGTGACAGAGTTTCTATTTCACTTAATATGTTTCACAATTATTTGACATTATTAATTAATCAGATTGTCTTAAATATGCAAATTTCTAATCATGAATGCCAATTGCTCATCTTGTAACTATCTTTATGATATAAAGTGTATTATTTATAAAAGGATAATAATTTTTAATATTAAAGAATATTATTGAAAATTTACCTTGATAAGCAATTTTTCGCGACCTTTGTTTTTTTTTAAATTTTATTTTGACAATTTTATTTTGACAATGATAATGATATT
The DNA here is from genome assembly GCA_946474995.1 of Funneliformis geosporum. Lineage (NCBI taxonomy): Eukaryota > Fungi > Glomeromycota > Glomeromycetes > Glomerales > Glomeraceae > Funneliformis > Funneliformis geosporum. Next base: position 17,600 of record CAMKVN010001417.1, on the reverse strand, counting down.
TAGCTTAAATTAGTTTGTCAGTTAGAATTTTTCTTAGTTTTAGTATCGCTAATATTTTATCATTTATTAAATCAATCATTTTCAAATAAATAACTAATACTTTTGCGAAATGCTAAATTGATTTTTTTGACAAATAAATTACTAAGCTAAAATAAAATACTTTCCTTATTTTTAATTGTAACTTTCTTAGTAGAAATATTCACTATTACTTTTTTTTATTGATGATATATATTTACCCAAAACAATCATCTCATTTTACAAATTCACCTCTTTCACTATGTCTAATACAAACTTATAGAAAACTTTCAATAATTTTGATTATATTTCTAATGATTATGATAAAGATTTAGAAAGTATAGCTTTTGCTGGAAGTCTCATATCAGAGAGTATAGTAAAAATCATCTGCGACTTTAGAGACATTATTTTACTAAGAAAGTATAGTAAAAAATGCTTTTGCGGCTTCAGAAATATTATTTTACTAAGAAAACATAGTAAAAAATGCATCTGTAGCTTCAGAGACATTATTTTACTAAGAAATCTAGTAAAAAATGCATCTGTGGTTTCATAAATATTTTTACTAATAAAATAGTTTTGAAGCCACAATTGCAATTATTACTAAGTTTTCTTAGTAAAACTGAAGTCGTAATAGTAGTTATTACTAAATTTTCTTAGTAAAACTGAAGCCACAAAATTGTTTTACTAAGTTTTTAATAGTAAAATTTCACCTATTACTAAACTTATTTTGTAAAAGTTATTTTTGAAATTTTTTAGTGTAATTACTCATAATTTTTTTAATTAAAACTTTAGAATAATTTTATTTTAATATATCATTATAAAAATTAAAAAAATTTTTATATTCAATTCAATTTGTTTTGATTAAATATTTAATTTGATTTAATTTGATTCAATTTAACTAAATTCAAATTAATTTAAATTTGATTTGATCAAATATTTGAGTTCAATTTAATTTAATTCAATTCAATTTAAAAAAATCAAATCAAATTCAAATTGCTTAAATATTTGATTTGATTCGATTTTGAGGAACTCTACTGTTAATATTCTTTTTGATATCATTTATGGATTAAGTTAATTTTCTTTTGGTTATTATAAAAAAAGGTCAATAATAAAGTTTCAAGGTAATTGAAATAATGTTATTATTAGTTATCTTTTATTTATGATCTGAGTAATCTGAATCTATCTCTATTTGTTGGTATAACAAACCTTTTTTCTTATCCTTAGTTTTCATAATTTTCTATCCTTTCAAATACTTTAAATACAAAATCTATATATTTAATATAATCCTTATACTATGTAATAAATGTAAAATAAAATCAACTAATTTGTTATTAGACATTAATTTTAATTCATAATTATTTTGAATTCTACTATCATAATCATGAATATTAAGTTGTTACACTTCTAAAAGTCCTTTCAGTAGATTTTCCTTCTTATATGAAATCAAAAAACATGATATAATGTAGTAAGTCATATCAGTTCATAAACTAGTAAATATACCTTCTTTATATCAAACTCTTGAACTAGTGATATCTGACTAAACTCTTTTTTGAAAAATTGTAATTTTATCAAAAGTTTTGTCTCATTAATATTATAACCTGAATGATCTTTAAGAATTGAAAAATGTGATACAGTAAAGTGATCTATAAGGTGATCAATATGTGGATTGATTTACAAAATCAATGACATAATGATCTACAAAAGTAATCTGTGAAATTAATCAGATCAGTTAATGAAGAAATAAAGTAATAGATCATTAGCCTATGATGAAACGCATAACTTTCTAAACTAAAAACTCCAAATAGGAACTTTAAGTAAAAACTAATCAAAGGCTAAGTAGTAATAATTTAAGAATAATATAATTATATTTTCTACATCTCTTCAAATATATATATATTATAGTTATAGGACTATTGCATAACTATTAGGTAGTTATTACTTATTTATTACAATAAATTACATAGAAAGATAAGAGAATTATTACATAGTTTTTATGCAATAAATAGCAATTTAATGTAGAAATTTTATTATAAATAAGCTGAGTTTTTCATCATGTATTGTTAGAAATTTAGAAAGAAGTTTAAAGAGAAGAACTTAGGAAATTTGAAAGATAATTTATAAGTTAATAAAAATCTTTGCTAAATTGTTTCTGAAAATCAATCATCTATGTTAAACATATTTTTGTGTTAAACTACTTTATGTCAATTGTATTTAATATTATTGATTTATTTATATCATAAATTTCTTAAGTGCTAAACAATTGCTTTATGTCTTTAGAGTTACCAATGAGTTAAAGTATTTAATATTATAAATATTTTAAGCTGTGTATCAATAATTTAGTTATAATAAGTTTATTATAATGTCATTAAGATAATTTCTCTAATATCTTAGAAAATTATAAGTTATCCATAATGAATTAGAAGTCTTTATACTTGCCAATTCAAAAACTTAATTATAAAAGTACACTAACGTAAATCAAAGTTCAACATAATTAAAATCTCTTCCAAATTATCATAAAGATTGAGCTAAATCTTGCTGCTATTCAATTGATTATGTATTTCAGTCTGCCTAATCAATATTTGGTAATAATATTTTATATGAATAAATATAAAATTATTATATTTTTTAATGTATTTTAATTCAAGAAATTTAGATCAAGTTAAATATAATTTCAGCAATTAAGTAAAATTAGGGATGTTAAACAATCCTAAACAATCCTAAAAGTACCAATAAATTTGCTAGTTCTAGAGAAGATTTTTATTTTATTGGTATTGTATTTTACTTTCTAATGATAATTTGTTAATTAAATATAAATTAAAAATATATATTAAACTTATACAGGAACTCAGAATCTTAATTTTTAAACTTAGAACCTAATCCTAAAGACTGGGTTTTACCTTAACAGTCCCATGTTAATTGTCAATTCTAAAGTTCATATTTCTTTTATAAGTTATTTATAAAATTTATTATTACAATTATTTATCAAGGGTTATTTATTATAGATAAGCGATTAGACTTTTCTATAACTCATAATTTCAATATTTATTTATAATCATTTGAGACTGGTTGACATTCTTAAGTAAAATAATTTCATCATTAATAAAAATCTAGTTTTATCATTTCATTTTCGTTAATTTCATTATATTAAGAAAGGTAATTTTGTTAGGTATCACTACCTTGAACGCATAATTTCTGAGTATTATACTCTCTGGTATCATTTAGCAAGTAAAGATTACTAATAAGATGAGTACACTTTACTGACTACTGTTTTGCATGATTATTGTTCATTAGTATAATAAAATAAGTAAATCGATAATGGTAATACAGTTTAGAATTAAAAAATTAGCATATAACTAACTTTTGAAATTACAATCTTTCAAATATGTTACTAGGTTTACTAAAAGCAGATATAATTAGTACTTGTACCTTAAAGGCAAAAAGAATGATCACTATACTGTAAAAATTCATATATTAATAAATATAAAGATCTCTAATCAATTAATATTTTAGTCTCGTATATGTTATAATTTGTAATGCTGATCACTTTTGTCAAAACTTTAATTAATATATTATAAATCAGAAAATGCTAAAGGAGTAATGATGTTATCAAGTATGCAGATCTTAGATCATTTAATGTGAATCCTCTCATATTACGAAATATTTATATAGCTAATTCATTTCTGTTACTAATTATGTAATTCTCCTCTCCTTCTTTACGTTCTTAACTACACTAGATTTCTGAATAAATTATCCTATCTATATTATATTTATAAAATTTTGTCTATCTATTTACAATAAAAAATATTAAGTTTTGCATAAAAACTTTCTTGAGATTAAGTAATTTAGACTTTATCATATAAGTTTAAAGATATTAGCGAGATATAAAAAAATAATTCTTAATTTCTGATTCAACTCACTACTACAATAGTTTTATTCCACCTTATATATACAAAATTTATTATTTATAGAATTTTTTATTAGATACACTATACCAAATTTATTGAGATACGTAATATAAGACATATAGGTAACTTCTCTAGCAAGACTATTAAAAAAAACTTAAGTTATATGATTTTATATATATAATGTGACTAATTTAGCTAACTCTAAACTAACTTTAACTTATCTAATCCTAATATACATCACAAGTTAAAGGTTACATCTGTAACAAATAATGAGTGATAAATAGGTTAAATAGGTTTTTAAATCCTAAAAAAACTAAAGTTTTTAGATTAAATAGTAAAAAATAAAACATAATAATGTGATGTAGTATAAAAGATTAATATAATCATATTATTTAAGCTTTTTTGATGTTGATGTTGAAAAAGATCATATAAGCTGAAAGATTTTTGGTTCAGATTGTAAAAAAATTAATTTTGAAAGATTTTAGAACATTTTGAAATTTTTATATTATAATTATGATAATTCAATTTGAACTGAAAAAAATCTAATTTTAGGATATCATTTAATATAGTTAAACAGAAATGATTTTTATTAGAAAAAATTCAAAAAAAGTTGCATCTGAACTATCAGAAATAATTTTATTAGAAAATAACTAATAAGTTTCTATAGATATTTTAAATTTAGAAATAATTTAAATTATAGTATTAATTATATATCCAATTTTTTAAGTTGATATTAATATTAATTTTAAGAAATTTCAATTTATTTCAGGTTTCTTTATTAAAAAATAAATAAAAGTAAATTTTAATCATATTTTTGAATACAAAAAATTATTGTATAGGTTAAATTGAATCATACTTGTTTTTATGATAAATTTAATTATCTTTTATTATTATAACTTTTTTATTATAATATTATATTTAATGATATATTAAAAAAATCAAAAAAAGGTTTAATATTTAATTTAGTAGTAATGATTGGAATTTCTGTAATTTTGATCAATATATCTAAAGTAAATAAAGTAAATCTAACTAATTTAAAATATATTTTAATAGAAAAAATTTATATTTATAAAAATTATATTAAATAATATAAGAAGGTTTGTTTAAAAAATGAGATTCTGAGAATTTTTATTGTATATTAATTTTTGATAATATTAGATAAGAATTAAAATTTAATCAAAAAATTCTCAAAATCCCATTTTTCTAGCATATCTCTTATATTTATAATTTATTTTTTAATAATTATTTTAATAATAATATTATTATTAAATCTTATTAATAAAATTATAATTATATAAATAATAAATAAAATTTAATTTTTATATTTTTTTTTAATATATATAATTTAAAAAATTAAAAAATCAATATTTTTAAAAAAGTAAATTAAAGCAAATATGTTTTTTTTTAAAATTAGTAAGTAAATTTCTTGTTTACTTAGAAAATATCTTAATAAAATTTAAATTTTAATTTTAAAAAAATAGTTGAGTGTCACGTGATTTCAAAATTCGTTATAATCTTTTCTTTATCTAAAAGAAAATCATCAAGTACTATGAAGTTTACGTCATTTAGATACTTTAAAATAGAATTTTCCTTGTGAAAGTTCTAAAAAAAAATTTTTGTAATACATATTAAGTAAATAAATATATAAAAAAAAATTGAAAACACAGGTAACAAATGTGACTTTTATATAGCGAATATTTGATTGGTAGAATTTGAGATCTGTAGACAGAATATAGTATTAGTTACGTTTTGTGTATCGATGTCAAAATATTTTTTTTTCCAACTTTATAAATAATGATTCCAAAACTCACTTTTAATATTTACAGAATTTTTTCTATCAAAAAAAAAAAAAAACCACGCTGGCTCGCTGGTATCTTTAATATTTTTTTTCCGCACACCACACATATTTTTAACATTATCCTTTATAAATTTTTTTTTTCAACTTTTTCAAATTTTATTTTATTTTATTTTTTTTTTGGAAAATATTCAATTTCTATCCAAAATTAAAATCAGAATCAATCAAATAATAAGAGATGAAATCAAAAAATAATAAAGTTTCTCGTTATCCATGGTCTCAAAACAAATTGAATGCATTTAATCCTTTTCCTCGTCATAGTTTTTCTGCGAGTGCTCATGTTATCAATGATGAATTGTTTCTTTTTGGTGGTATTTCACAAGATAAAGCTACCAATGAAATCTTTGTTATTGAATTTGGTAAGTATTTTAGGTAATTTTTCATATGATCAGATTAATTTATCAGATAGGCGATTAACAGAAAGAATCATTGCAGAATCACTTAATGTTATTCCAATAGCCACATCGGGTGATGTGCCTAAGGCGAGAAGTCTTCATACACATATCAACACCGGAACGAGTCTTTTTGGTATAATTTCGAAATTAGCAGTTAAAAAATTTTGCTTTTATGGGAAAAATGCGAAATTTAAAGTAACCTTTATAATTTCATAGTTTTCGGCGGTAAATTTGACAATCCTGAAGATAAACTAGATGGAAACATTTATATGCTCGACATAGGTAAATCATTATAATTTTGTCTTTTTGAAAATACGATCATTGGTTTGAAACATAATTTTATTTTTAGGTTCAAAGTATGTTTGGAGCAAACCAACAATCACAGGAAATCTTCCTGGAGGAAGATATGGTCATACATCTACAGCAATTGGAACAAAAATATATATTTTCGGTGGTCGAAATGATGAAAAATATTTAAATGATTTAATATATTTTGATATCAAAAACTTCAAATCAATTAAGAAAAAAAATAAATTAAAGTTCACTTTAAGTAAAGGTAAATATATTTTTATCATGTAAAATATACTTTCTGAGATTTAAAGCAATTTTTTTTTAAAAAAAACCAAAAAAAAATAATATATATTGTTTTAGGAAATAATAATTCATCTGTATGGAATTTTATTGTTCCGGCAAATTCTTCACCACCTGCAAGGATTGGACATATTTCTTGTAATTATGATGATAAAATTTATATGTAAGTTCCTAAAACTTCAAGAAATATTTTTAATTTGATATTTAAACATACATTATCCTCCCTAGATTTGGTGGGAGTGATGGAGAAAAATATTATAATGATACATGGTGTTATGATATAAAAGAAAATACATGGAAAGAGTTATCTTGTACAGGTTACATACCAGCTCCACGAGAGCTACATAGCGCAACAATTATAAATGATGTTATATACACTTTTGGCGGAAGAACAAAAGAAGGAACTGAAATTAAGGAATTAGAAGATTTGTGCGCTTTTCGAATATCAAGTAAGCGCAAAAAAAAGGATTTCTTTTTTTCTTTTGCTCGGAATTTATTTCTCAGCTTTTTTATAATTACATTATGTAGATTTAAGATGGCACAAGTTCCCGAATCTTGGTCCATCTCCAAGTCCTAGGTATAGTCTTAATATGACGGCGTCTCACGATAAAATATGTGTCTTTGGTGGTGATTGTTCTCAACCGCCAAAAATAGACGAAGATGGGATAATACATATTTTAGATACTTGTAAGTCATAATCAAATAGAAATATTTTCTTTAATTTTAATTAATAAATTTATTTATTTAAAAACAAATTTTTATAGCAAAAATAAAATTTCCAAGTGGAATTCAAAAAAAAGATTTTGCTCAACGAGAAAATACGGGAAATATGACTGCTTTGCCACCTCCAGAGTCAACTCCGCCGCAATCAAAACCACCTTCCCAACCATTACCACCACCGCCACCAATACGAAAGTCCATACCGCCGCAATCGAAACCACCATCACAACCATTACCACCACCACCGCCAACGGAGCCTCAAAAATCATCCAAGGGTAAAGAAGTAGATCGAGGTCCATTAACAATAAGTTCACCACCAACAATGTCACAACCAAAAGTTATCAACAGCAAAATAATAATACAAACAGGCAGAGAATCATCTCTCCCACAAAGACCTCCTTCTTCAAAAGGAAGGTTATTTGAAAATGTGAATTCTTTTCGACAAGATGATTCGCCTACTAATTCTGAAATTAGTTCATATGAATTGCAAACAATAAATGCAGCTCAAACACAACAGCAACAAGAATTTCGGTCATCAGGGGAAATAATTCGTAAGAACTTAATAGAATATATAGTTACAGGGGATATCAATAAGAATGATTTGACAGGATATAATAGTAATCCTTCGTTACCATTACCTATTAAGTCAAGTATTAACATTAATGCTTGGTCAAACCCTATACAGGACATGTCAATTAAACGAGATTTTTTTGAGGTTCAAAATTCAATTCCGGAAGATTCAATAATGACCACAAATGAAAGTCCTAATATGCGAATTTTTCTCGATAATCAGCGAAGAATTTCACATCGACGAACAACTTCACAAGAATTATCAATCTCATCACCAAGAGTCTTAACACCGAGGAGAATCTCAGTTGATAGTAAGCCTACAACACAAGAATTATCATTAGGGCCTTCACAGAGACAATTTCCTATCAGAAGAGCTTCCGCAGATAATTATAAAACAACTAAACAAATAACAGAATTTCCTTCAGGACGAAAATCTAGCGATAATCAAAGGACAATGACACCAATTATTGAATCTCCCTCGAGGACAACCTTTGCTGATAATCAAAAAATTATTACGTCGACGATTGAACCTTCTTCGAAAATAACTGTTGATAATCAAAAATCTACATTTGTAATGGAATCACCCTCAAAAATTACTTTGATTGATAATCAGAGGATAATAACTCCAATAATGGAAATTCCCTCGGACACAACATTCGTTGATAATGAAATAACAAGTACGCCAAAAACGGAATCTCCCTCACACACCCCAATAATGGAAAATCCCTCTACCACAACTTTTGTTGTTAAGGAAAGAACAATCACACCAATAACAGAATCTTCCACGAAATCAAGCACAACATTTGTTGATAATGAAAGAACAATTACACCAATAGTAGAATCTCCTACCGAAACAACATGGACAACTTTGGTTAGTAATCAAAGAACAACCATACAGACAACTGAAGTTAATTCATTAAATATTTCGATTGATAATCGAAAACTTGCTTCACTCTTTGAAGAACATCCCTCGATAATATCGGTTGGAAGTCAAAAAACCACACAAATAACAGAATTACCTTCATGGCAAACTTCTACTGATAATAAAATGGATTCGCCGATAACAGGATTTGCTTCAACCACCACCGACTCAACGTTGACTATGCCAGAATCATCAATAATTTCTGAACAAAAGGAATTAGTTTCAAGTGAAGCTACAAGAAATACGACAATGGACGTTAGTGAAAATAATACCGAGAAAATTAAAAACATCCAAAATGTTACGAGAAATGATAGTTCAACTACTTCAATTGATAAATTTGCTAAACGGTGTTCATCAGATTCTTTGACATCGTCATCGTCAAATCAAAGCAATCATTCATTATCAAATCGTCGGAATGGAAAAGACACTCGTCCACGTGGTGCTAGGCCCATGGGTGCCAGCAGACCAAATAATAGTTCTCCATTACACATAAGAACAGATTCCGATCAATTAAATCGAAATAGTTTGATAAAATTACAAGAATCATTGACACATTCATCTAGTAATGGTACAAATACTCCGGATAATTTATCAGTTGCTTCATTGCGAAGTGGACATTTTGTTTTTAATGATGAAGAAAATACTCGAGTACGATCATCATCACAGTCGAAATTACCAAAATCTTCTATCTCGGATGTCAAACCGAATAACGATGATAGTGGGAATGAAAAAGCACATCATGAAAGTGAAAGTGACGGTTCAATATGTGAAAACGATGATATCATGACAACATCGTCGAAGACGGATGATAGTATTGTTTCTCAATCACCTAAAATAGATGTCACCGAAAAGGTTTCAGATATATCTCATCCAAATATGGATGGTGAAAATTTAAAACAGGAATTTGAACATCATCAGTCAAATATAGAAGAATTTAAACAACGAGAATCATGGTTTAAAGCTGAACTGGATTCGGCACGTAAATCAGGATTTACACCTGATCTATATGACGACGGGAATAAAGAAGATGGAGGTGCAGTGGAAAAAGTCGAACAAATGTTAATTAATGGGAGAGATGATGATGAAGTATACAATGCAGAACAAAGGAGAGTTATGGAATCGATCGTACAAATTCAACAAAGGTTATTGAATGCAAAAGCGAAGATATCAAATCAAGCACAGGTCGTATCACAAAAACTTTCATCATCAGAACGAGCAAGATCGACAGCGGTAAATGAGGCAAATTATTTTAGGACGAAATTAGATACTTTGGTCAAATTATCTGAATCCAAATTTTCAAATGTTGAACTAAGTCAAACAAAAGAATTGGAAAAACGATTGATTAAGACATTAACGGAAAATAAATTGTTAAAAGATCAATATCTTGAATTGTGTCAACTATCAAATTTAGAAAAAACCACAAAAAAATCGGTTAATGATCAAATACAAATTGATATATCAAGAGCCGAAAGTACCGAAAAAGCAAGCGATAGAGTCCTAGCCAAATTAGCCGCCTTAAGGTTAAAAGCTGCCACATCCGAGTCTCAATTAGAAAAATCAAATAAACAATTAACAAAGGTAAATAATGAAATAAATTTATTTAAGAAAGAAAATTCCAATGATAGATTGAAAATGAAAAGTCTACACTCGAGTTTGGATCATCATCATCAAGTTTATGAACAAGTTAGTAGTGCAGTATTGATAGCCAATGAAAGAGCTGAAGAAGCCGAAAAATTATGGAAACAATCTAGAAATGATATTTTGAAATTAGAAAAAGAAGTGATAGGATTAAAAAATGAACTGGAAAGTAAAACGAGAGAATTGGATCACGCTGTTGACAGAGTTGATGAAGTTGAAAGATTATTAGGTAAAGTACAAAAAGAAGGTTTGGTGGTTAGAAATATGATGCAAGAAGGAATGACTGAATTATTAAATATTAGTTGGTGGGATAAAGTTAGTAATAATGTTTGGGAAAATGCTAAAATTAGAAGACTCGAAGAAGAATTAGCTCTTCTTAAAAATTCTCAAGATGATGATAATATTATAAAATTATATGAATGAATTCTCGGTCAAAATCCTCTAATATTTTTTTTAAAAAAAAAAAAAAACAAAAATACTTTTATTTAAATTTGTTATGTATATATAGTACGTGTAAACTATGTAAACTTTAAATATAAAGCGGGAAAGAGTTTTTTTTTGTATTATATATATGTATAACAAAACATTATTTAAACAATAAATATTCTATAAAAATAATGCAACTTCTTGAATATCGATAGTGTCAATTAAGAGATCGATACAAAATTGCTAGAATTACGAATAGTCAGAAAGAAGCATAGTATATTATGGGATTGGGGATTGAATTTCCCTACAAAGGATAAATGAAGTGTAGTTTACAGAACATATTTTATTTATTTGGTTGGTTTTATCTATGAAAAGTACAGGGAACTCGGTAAATTCTTTGCATCTTATCCCAAGTAAAAAGTATTCAGACACCTGAATGCCTTTGATTTTGGTTTGCCCTTGAAGTCCAACTTAAATTTTCTATTAAAAAAAAACTTATTTACGGTATCTCAGATAAACTTATTTGTCAAAAATATTAACTAATCAAAGAATGTAAAAAAATAAATTACTTGAAACTTTTTAGGAAATTTTTAATAAGCATGCATATTTTTGTTTGTTTTTTTTTTGCTGATTATTTAATTTAAAAAATATGAAACTCAATGATTTTAAAATTAAAAAATATAAAATTTTATAATATTAAAAAAATAATAAATAATTTTATTTTTTTTACAATCGATACTGCAAAAGAAAAAAAAAATAATACCTGTCAAAAATAATATACCGATACCAAAAATAGAAATTTTGGTAACATCAACAATCAAGTAGTGATACACTGAACCGAATTATTGAACGAACTTTAACTTTAATTCTGTCCAAATGCAGTTGGCTGAAATAAACGGAGAAAGTAACTAATAGAGAAAAAGTAACTACGGTAATATGACTGGTCGTTGACCTCCAAATTTACCACGGCTGATACCGCAAATTTTTTCGAATGAATGCAGGTGATGTGAAACAAGCAAATTCAAAGGGATGGTTGCGTTAAAATTTCGAAACATATAAAACCTCAATTTAGTTAGCTCAAAAGGGAGTTGGTAATGTTAAGGACCCCCCTCCCCCCCCCCCCCTTATCCCTAAAAATTTTGTTGGTATCACATAAATATATTTTTTTTTCGTTTGTATGATTTAAATTTTATCATACATATATATATATGATTTGACAAGAAATATACTTATCATAAGATTTGATTCCATTTTCAACATAACGTTATTGTGCATTTACACCTGAAAATTACTGTAAGTTTCCTATGATGAAGGGTGTTTTATTATACGGTAAAATATCTTTTTGACTTTCATTTTTTACAATCGTTAATAAATCAACAATGTTGCGTTTCGAATTTATGTAAACACATATTTTCCTGCATATCACGTGAAACACCGAATATTTTTTGCATCAAAACCAAAAACCATTTTGCAAGAACCTAAAAATTTATTTTTAGTCTGTAAAGAATCTGAACCAAACTTCAAGTCGATAATAGTAAAATATGCGTGAAATTTGAAAAAAAAAAAAAGTAAAATACTGTATTCCCAAAAAGTTGATGAAGCACAAGAAAAGAATAATACTAACAAATCATTAAATCTTAATATTGTTCTTTGATTCTTTTTTTTTTTTTTTAGGTCACAAAGATTGTGTTCCAAGGAATAAAATGAATTAATTTAATTAAGTATAGTAACAATACTTGCAAAATTTGCCATTGATATGGTTGCGCAATTCCTATTTCAAATACAATGCAAATGTGTGTAACTGTATAGTGTCATAGGAAAAAAAAAAGGAGACGCTTTAAATTTATAAACCAAATATGTATTGTCAAGTTTTTGTATATATAAGTCGTGTTTTCTCCATGAAAAATAAAATTTTAATACCAAAATTCGACAAGTCAAAAAAAAATATTTTTAAAAATCTCGTTAGTACTGGTATTAACGTCGAGCATCCAACATACAAAAAAAGAAAAGAACTCGCACACCACTCAGAAAAGAAACGACATAAAAAACTCATACACGAAATATAAAAAAGTTCAAAAACAAAATCTCATTCACTAATATAAAAATCTTTCTCACATTTCGCATCATAAAATGGGGGGAAAAGTTTCTTCAACGAATTCATACAATTGGACAAAATCACGCAAGCAACGTTCTGCTCTTTTCGCAAAATTTCTTAATATAATTCTTTACACAAAGTACATCGACTTAGTACCCCATTCAATACTTTTAGAAGATATTCTATTTCCAACTAAAACAGATAATTGGTCGGAACAAGAATACAACATTTGGTCTTTATTATTAAATTTATTAGAAGAACGAACTAGTTTAGGTTACATAAACAAGGTGAAGATATACGAAAAAACTTATCTTGAAATGAAATTCGTCAACGAAATTTATGATGAAAGTTTTAAAGATTTAATTGAATGTTTAAACAACGATTATTATTATTGGAAAAGTTCTTTAAAGATTTTAGCAAAAAATGTTCAAGATGACCTTAAAAGGTCATTGCCGCCTTCTTCTAAAAGTGATGATAGTGATGACGTTCATTCAACAAATTCATCATCGGTAGAAATTACTTTGTCACCGCCCAAGAAACAGTTTGGTGACATTGTTCCTTTTGAACAAGTTGAAGAATTATTAAACAAAGTACAATTACAATATGGGATAATATATAAAAAGAAAGGCTGTAAATCATTTAATAAGAATGTTTGGATTTGGGAAAAATCAAATAAATCAAGTAGAGACAGTAAAAGTAGTAAAACGTCCAATTTAAACCCTTTAGATTTATAAAAATCAATGACGATTATTGTAATTTAGTATTTGTAAAAATTTGTATAAAACGAACTTAATTATAATAAACTTGTATATTTCAAAAATTTCAAAAGAAATCTCGTATTTCACGTGATCACAACGAAAATTTTTTTTTTTTTTTTTTTTAATTAAATTCTTTATAATATAAATGGGAGGTTTGCTATTAAAATCAAGTTTCGAGATATCACATCCGAACGTAAATTTAATAGAAAATCTCCCAAAAGTCTACTAAATATTATAATTATTAAATATTTGTAATTTAACGAATCCAAAAAATCGATCTTATTATTATTTATCTTAAAATCATAATCATAATTCATATGTATAGTACCAATGCCAATTTATATTTTTAGATGTATTTTTGTTTCTAAATTTTTATGCCAATAAATATTCCTAAATTTTTATATTCTAAATATCGTCGATTTATATTCCTAAAATTTTGCCAATCTGTATCTTCGAAATGAATGCCAATTTATATTCCTAAATTTTGCCGAATCTGTATCTTCGAAATGTATCCTAAATTTTTGCCAATCTATTTCTTTGAAATGCCAATTATAATTATTTCTAATGTATATAATCTATATTTTCTAATCTAAAATCTAAAATATCTATTAAATTATTTTTAAAATTCTATTCTATTATTGGATTAATTAATTAATTGAGAAAAATCAACAAGCCTGCTTGAAGAAATATCTTTATGATAGAATCCTTGCCGATGAAGTTTATTTCTTTCTGACTCCAGGATGTTATTCTCATCAGTATTACTAAAGTCTGATATATTAGAATCGTCAATATCGGTTACCCAACTTTCTAATATTTCATGTAATTCGAATGCGGTCGGACGTTTCAAAGGATTGGGATCCCAACATTTTTTCATTAATTTAGTAAAAATATCGGGAATTCCACGAATAATTTTAGGACGTTGACCAAGACAAATTTCATTCATCAGTTTATGGTCATATGGAGTATTACACCATGGTACTATTCCTGCAGAAAGTATCCACATGATGATTCCAAAACTATAAATGTCCGTAGAATTTGTTGTTGGTTCCCCCTTTAAAATTTCAGGGGCTAAATAAGGAAGAATTTTATCTAGTTCGTTTCTTTTATCAATTTGAAAACGTAATTGAATATCGGTGAAACGTATATTTCCATCTTCAACCAGCAGATTACCTCCATGAAAATTTCCATAACAGTATCCGATTTTTTTTTGAACACGAATGATTTCTTTGGATAGTCCCCAAAGTGTTGTAATAATATCTGTCCAACCAAGAAATCCGCGCATTTCTTCTATATATGAATATAAGTCACTATCATCATAATATTTCATAACAAACATGAAATCCGATGATGAAGGATCCTTAGTTATTCCAAAATAATCCGCAACGCTTCCATTAAGTGAACGATGATAGTCATAAAGCTTTATTAATATGAATTAAATAAAATGTTAATAGAAAGGTATAAAAGGAAGCGTCTAAAAATTTAACCCCATATGACTTTCGGCCGGCATTATGGAAATTAACTTAATTGCAAACTATTAATCACGTGGGGTGAATAAATATTGGGTTGTGATCCAAGAAAATCAAGTTCTGAGACTAAAATGTAATAAGATATTAATTTTAGTCAAAATTTTCTCGTTACTTGAATTTCTTAGATCACAACCAATTTTTCACACCCTCATTTGTCATAATTATTCGCACGCTAATTTCGGACAAGTTTCATAATGCCGGCCAAAAATCAAGTAGTTAAATTTTTGTCTGTAGTCATAATTAAAATCATCAACTTACTTGTATTAAATATTTTTCACTTATATTTTGTGAATTATATCTCTTAAGAGCAATTTTTATAGGTCCATTACGTATAAATTGTTCATCGTTTTCATCCCAACTCCATCGAGGACCTTCCATCCAAATTGCAGAATAAATTTCACTAAAGGCCCCCCCTTTATTTGTTTTTTCTATAAGATCCAATTGTTCAAATTCAATATATTCCAAATAATCTACACATCCAGTTGCATTTAATTGAGTATGCTGAATGAAATTATCAATAACAATATTTCCGCTTGTCCAATTTTTGAAATTTTCTTTAAAAGCACCACTTTCACAATCTTTACACCATCCAACATCGATTCGTTTCTTTCCACAATCTACGCAGTCTACATTAATTTTGCATTCCATTTTAAGAGACAAAGTCGTTATTCGTAGACTTTCAAAATCTATGTAAAAGCGTTTTGTCCCGGTATGCTGTCGGGTTCTGGAATATTTTCGGGCCTTGAACGATCTTATTAGGATAAATACCAATTGATTTTATACGTTAATGACTTTGGATATCTCATATGACTAAATATGATAAAAGGAAATTAAAGAGATACCAATAAATAGATAGGTCTCGTAAAGAGAAATTTCACATTTATATCAATGACTTTTAAAGCATTCTTCCATTGGTTTTATCACAAAAAAAAAAATATTTGGATAACCAATTATTTAACAATATTCAAAATTAACTTTTTTGGAATTATACATAATTGTAAATTTTGTGCGAAATTAGTTCTAAATATAAAGGTCTACTAATAAACCTAATAAACCATTTGCACCTACCTTTGACTTATCATGCTTTGTTAGTGCGGTCATGTGTGAGTGGGCACGCTTAAAATAAATTTTGTGCTGAGTCCTTCTTACTCTTATATGGGAAGATTGCTAGGAGAATCAAGTTCTGAGAATTTTTTTAATAAAATTTTAATTATTATTATTATGATGTTACAATTTTATTATAAAAATTCTCGGAACCTGATTTTCCTAACAACCTTCCCATATATTATAAAAACAAACATTTAATATATTTTAATTGTGCACTACATACACCACGACATATAAATGTGTTATTATAATAAACATTATGTACCAAACTTACTTTTTCAAGGAAAAAGCTTGTATCAGTAAAAGTAACCTATTCCGGATTTGGGCGACTTTTGTAAATAATATTTATTAAAGTTGACAAAAAAAAAGGTTTCTTTTCAAATTTAAATAAATTCTTTGATGTAACGTCGATATTCAGCTGGTACACAGATAAAAAAAAAAGGACGTACAAGGTGCGTACAGAAATCGTTCAGTGATGTCAAAAAACATCCGGAAAACCCATAACTCCTCAAAATATGGTTTTGGCACGTTTTCCGATGTATTTAGATGACCCATCATCTCTGAACGCATCTATACACAACTGTAAGCTTCTTTTTCGTAACAGCTGAGCAATTTAATTTTTTGTTCAATCTGTCTGTTGGAAATCTTTGTTTTCAGTTTCTAATAAAACCAAATTTCGTTAAGTCGAAATTACTGCTTTATTATGAAGTTTTTTTTTTTTTTTTTTTTAAAAAAAAAAAAAAAAAAAAAAAACGGTATAAACATTTATTAACCAATATTCTATATAAATATATATTGATTTTTTTATTCAATAGTACCATCTTATCGATGTTTGACTTTGCTCGTTTGTTTTTAAAAACAATATTTAAATCAAATTAAGGATCATATGATTTACTATGTTCGTAACTCGCAAACGACCGCTATTTCTATAATACGATCCTGATTTAAAATTTTGCTTCTTTACGGACTGGCAATACTGGGCGCGCTCGATATATGGCGAAATTAAAGATGAGGGACGAAACTCAAAAAAGGCAATTAATAAACAGCCGAAACTATATTAAAACATAGTGAGGGGTA